>CM052222.1:882310-920133 GCA_028454225.1 Lasioglossum leucozonium
AAAAACCGAAAAAATATCGGTATTTCAAAACGGTTACCGGTATAGTTCTGTTGGCCCATACCGGTATCAATATTATACCGGTATTACGCCGTGCGACGTAATACCGGTATGAAAATTTTTCCGGTAATCGTAATACCGGTATAAAAACTTTACAAGTTTAAACAAGATTATACCGGTATTAAGTCCCTGGTTATAATGCACATAACTGTTTTACACTTCAAACAATTTCAATGAAATTTTGTACGTGTATATGACTTACTTAGATGTACAAAATAAATGTTTTAAATTTTTATTACGGGCACAGATAAAACATTTAAAAAACGCGACCTTTACATTTTACTTTGCAAATCCGACCATTAGTAATTAAAAACAATTATTTACACATTAACTAGTAAACTAATCCTTCTAACATCTACAAAAAAACTTGAAGTGTTTGGTCCTATTTTAAAAAAGTTATTCGGATTAAAGAGTGTACGAATACTTTTTACACTAACTATATATTGCAAGTATACAAAAATATCTGAAATTGTTTGTCCCGACATCTATGAATTCAAGAAAAATATAAAAGTATAATAGTAATAAAAGTAAAATATTTGACACATGTAATTCATAATTACTTTTAATAAGACTTTCATTGTTATAATGCTAGAGAAATTAAAAGGACGTACATATTTCAGAGTGAATTTACAATTAATAAAGTTATAAAAGCACATTTGTAGGGAACTCTTAAGTGAATTAATTTATTCGTTCGCATATCACATTGGAGGACATGCAAACACTCAACAAATATATTAATTTTTATAAGAACTGAAGAATATATTCATTTATTAATTGGTTCCGTCATGAAAGTCAATTTTTTTTTCAATTTCATTATAAAAAAAATTGACAGCCTTCATATACCATATACCTCGTCGCGTAAAAATTTCTTTAGTATTTCATTACTAGATTGCAGATTTTATGAATTTATTACAAAAGCGAGTAGAACACAAATCAGTGACAACATTTAAATAATTTCGTTTTATTTTAGCATTATTTTCCGGTCGTTAGTTTTAATACTCGTGATTTATACAAAGCCTCTTGCGAACTCTGTCCACCTGAAATATCTTCGTTATTTTAAACAATACGCGAAAATTTATCAAATGAATGAAAGCTGTAAGGATTTAAAGCAATCAACAATATAATAATAGCAGTTTTTCTGACAAGTTGGCGCGTAAAGGAGATATGAATGTCAATTTTTTTAATCGAGTGATCTCTTCTATGTTCGATTTCGATAGAATATTAAATTCTGCATAAAAAAGTACTAAGATACATTTGCTCTAAGGCTCATCGTTCCTGAGATAATTCCATTTTATTCTCCACATTACTTTCCTTACGAATAGACTGCGAATCTTAATGGAAAATAAAAATTTTTATAGTCAATTGTAAGAGACTGAAGTTGAATAAAAATATATTTTAATCACGTTAGGAGGTCGGAAGTAATGTAACAATATCTTTGAATTCTTCTAATGTCTTTGAAATTTTAAATTTGGTTTCATTTTCCTCGTAAATCCATAAAATCCACAGTTTACTTACGAAATAAGAAAGGACGTCGCTACGAACACGTTTCACAACTAGCCTGCGAATCTATATGAAAAATAAAAATTTTCTACATGAATTACAAGAAAGAAGACGTACATACGTAAAATATTAATGATTTTAATAGATTGTAAATAATGTAGCAGTAACACTAAATTCACAAAATGTTTTATCGATTTTGCGTTTCACCTACTAATTTTTGCCATAAATGTGTAAAAACCGCAGTTTATTCATAACATTTATAAAGGAAGTAATCATATAAATAAAGTAAAATTATCCCAGAAGCGGTACGTTTTAGGACAAACATACCGTAGTATATTTTTATTCAGGATTTACCATTCTATCAATTTACCATTCATTTAAGAAAACGAAATGACCTACATTCATCCACTTGTCAAAAAACTTACTACATTATTAATTGATTCAAATTCTATAACTATTATTTGAAACAGTTTCGCGTGCTGTTTAAAATAATGGAGCTGCAGTTAGTGGAAAAAGTATTCGTACATCCTTTCAAAAAGAAATAACTTTTTCAAAATTGGACTGAAGGGTTTGGATCTGTTTGAGATGTCAGAAGTCTTTATCTACTAGTTAATGCATAAATAATTTTTTTGATTATAAAAAGTATATTGTAAAAATTAAATTGTAAAAGTAATTGTGAAAAGTAAATTGTATAAAGATCTAAGTCAGTTATACATATACAGGCATAAAGTTTCATCAAACTCGATCAAGGTTGCTATGAAATATAATTAATTAAAAGTAGCAAAAGTTGTAAGAAACTCTGATTAATTGCAAACTCTAAATTCAAAGATTTTTACATCTTACGCTGCTTATAGCGTTTTTATGCGTCAAACGAATTCGATGAAACTTTGTGTATGTATACATATAGCTTACTTAAATTTAAAAAAGGTACATTTTAAATTTTTGTTATAGGCATATATAAGAATCTTAAAAAATCGTGACTTTCAACATTTAAAAATAAAAGTTATTTATACATCAACTAGTGAACTAATCCTTCTAACATTTCAGAAAAACTCAAGTCGTTTTGAAGGGCGTACGAATATTTTTGACACTGACTGTACTTCAGATGGACAGAATTCGTTGGATATACTGTATCTCAGTAGCCGCTTGTAAAGTACAGTTTTTTCACTACACTCCCACCGCAAGGTGTTAACGGAGCATCAAAACTGACTATGTTACATTACTTTATAAATATAACTGAAACACGTCTATCTAAATTTTTAGCGATTTTTTAGAATAATATATACCCAACGAAATAAATTTATCGAAATGAATGCATCTTTACGATCACGATAAGCGAAAATTAAAAATACTAGAACCCGTCATTGCGATGGTTCCTTTAATGTTAAGAAAAGAAACAAATTTCTATGTATGTAATGTTATCTGCCGTTATTTTTCTAAAATTCACAAGTTCCTTTCCCACGAGTTCTTAAGTTTCACATTTTTGTGCGTTAATGTTTCTGCAACAGTACCAGTTAGCCCTATTCGATGAAACATTATAGTCGAGGGTCTATTGTTTCCGGCGTTCTGTTTCGTCACTTTATTTTTCTACCTGTAGGTATTATTTCTTTGATTTTCTGCATTCCCGTCGCCTATCAGAGACGAGTCGATCGAGGTTTCACCGTGGTAGAGCCGTCTCTTATCCAGGTGGTCTACAAGATCGTTTGCTGGATCTGACTGGCTCGAACTGGATTGGGGCTGTTGGATCTCGAGACGACCGGGTTGGTTTACTCTATCTCAGAAGGAAACATACTCGCAAATTGATCTGCGCGTATTCGCGGAATAATTGGTTACGAAGTGGTCGCTGTCTGAACGTAGTTCTTCAAATTTTTCTTTCGCATGACACCGTGACATTTCCATGCATCTTTACCGTGATATTTTAAGATACTTACAATTCAACGAATGATGGAAACACGCGCTGAATCTGTAAATATATTTCGCGCTGGTCAGCCTGTTCAGCAATTGCTGTACCTTGACCACTTCAACAAATTATGCCCGCTTTGTGTTCTTTTCTTACATTACAAGCTATTACAGATCCTCAAAATCTTAAAATTTCTTCTTTTAATCAATTTAATAGGTTGAAAATCAGAAAGTTCTTATATTATTTAATGTTTCTACTATTTTTAGTCTTTACTGTATTATTTCTTTTTTTTTTTGGTGTAATTTGTCGATCGTATTTGTGTATCAATTTAATGAAATTTACTCTGTTATTATTAGACTGCAAATTTTATGCATTTATAACGAAACTTGATAAATCCAATTTAGTACAGTAAAGAGATTGAAAGTATTTGCAATTAATTTTCAATAAATTTGAATTATTAATGTTTAATTACTCGAATACAGCACTTACAATCTTAAAACTTTCAAATTAGTGTTTCAAACGTAAACAAAGATGTCGAATACACTAACAAATATTTATTATGCATTGAAGTAGTTATTTTATTGAATAAAAATTTATTTATGTTGGTGTTGTATGAAGTTCCACGTAAGTTATAGTTATAGAGAAAGTGGTATGCTATTAACTGGAGATCAAAGGAAAAGAGAACTTTTTATATTTATTTCTTATTTCTTACAAACCATGCAGGCGGTTTTTATTTTCCATAAAGACCCGCAAATCTAGTTATTATAGTTTACGAACACGGATGCTGTACCTTTTAATTTTTACATCACAGCTTTAGTGTTCAGTAACGCGAATTATTACTATTCTCAAGTAAATTAAACACTTTCTCGTTACGTTGTTAAATGAAAGACTGTATTCAGCCAGATAAGCTCTATCAACCTAATTGTAACTTTTATTTGCGTTTTGTTTCATACATATATATATCGTAATTTTTGCAAACTATTACATACTATAGTTTTATACTATCATATATATTACTATAGTATATAATAGTTTGCAAAAATTACGATACTCTACCTAAACAAATTCAATTCTTATTCATAAATTTCCATTCCTTGAGGTTCAAACAGTTACTAGAACATTTTTTAATGTAACCATATGAATTTATCATGTACATACAATGAGGAATTACACTTACTTACATCACACAAGATGCACAAAAACCAATGATTGGGATTGTGGAATTTATTAACGATGTCAATTAATTTCGAACGGCTATTTCTATAAACTGACTTGCAGGAATGTGACTTTACATACATCCTATATACTAGACTAACTAGACTGTGGAACTTTATACAAAATGAAAATTGGCCAAGTCAATTGCAAAAAACAGGAGCTGCATATACATTTATTCCTTCTTGTAATAATTTTGTTGAGTCACAGGCAATAAAATCGTATTCTTAAAATCGTCTGATATTCTCACTGTTTTGTGTTTCACCTACTCATTTCTGTCATAAATGCATACTATCCACAGTCTACTCATTACATTCTGCGTAATTACATACAAGATTAAGTTGCATTTCCTCTCTTTTGAAAAATTCACCATTGTTTCCTAGGACAACACAGAATCAAATGTTGCAGTTTCTGTCGGTGTTAAAAAAATCCGAAACAAATATAATTCGCCAAATCTATAACTTATTTTCATGCTACAGTTACATGTTAATTATACGGTCTTCTTTCTATCAAGCTATCAACAATTAATTTATTTGAGAAATTAGAATTTAATTTGAATATTCAGCAATTATAATATGTGTTTGATCAACAGCAATAGTCAGTATACTAGCAACAATATGTTTCATCAAATTTTTTAAAAATTTATAGTTGCATCAACATTTAAGTCATTAGACATTGTAAGCTATTTCAACAAATTATAACATTTGAATTCAGTATCTAATAACAATTCCTGAAACATAGTATGGTACAGTTATTAATATCTTTCAAACATTTAGTAGTATTTTCTAACTTATTTCGATTTCCAGTAACTATTTATTACATTATTCAGATTCTTTATATAACTGAAAAAGTGTTGCGGCAAGCATGCAAGTCGAAGAAAGAATGCGAATGTTTGCAATGCATTGTAATCGGTTGAAGAGTTCGTAAAAGCTGGAATTTTGGTTAACAGATGCGAGTACCAGATAAGAAAGCAGTTATCGTGGGTATAGGTAATTCTTCTTCCTCAACCAGACTTCGCAACGTTATAATCTTTTCTTAGAGACTATAAAACGTCACTGTAATATCATTTTATCAGTATTCTCGAAACTGTAGGTTTTTCCACAACTCGCTGTGACACTATAAACCGACCAATTCGGGTCAAATGTCGAAAGTCTGGCTTATTGTTAGTTTCACTATCACCTCGTCTGTGTACATCTTCGATAGCTCTAAAAAACATCTGGTAAGTACTATAGCTGATATGATATTGTAGCTTGTATAGAACTTATCACGCTATTTATTACATATTACTGTGTATTAAATAATAATATTTATTTATATTCTCGTAACGTAGTTCGAGATTCTCTAACATCTGAGTTCATATACTTTATTTTATTTGATTCTTGATATGTACAATGGATACACAATTTAGTATAACAATATTTGTCCAGGATTATGTTCAATTAATTTTTGTCAGCGAAAGCTATGTTACAATCTCATCCTATGTTTAAAGACGATCCCTATTTGGCCTGATTCAGATAAGGCGGTTTTAACCACGCAGTCTGGAGTTGCGTAGAATCGAGAGTAACTGTTTACATACTGTCGTACGCACCAAATAGCTTTTAATTTCCACGATTTGTATGCAAATGTTTACTCTAGAGTACTACGATCTGAACACACACATAAAGATATAATAGGGACCTTTAAAAGTCCCGGAACGGTCGATTATCTCAGAAACAATGCATTCTGGAAAAAACCTTTTTCACCTTGAGCGGACTGGTCGAGGTCACGTCACAGTCAATATGTTTTTTATTCTACAGTGTTAAAGCTGACAGCAAGAAGTTTCCACAACACTGGTTATATCTATTTCGATGCAAATCATATACTATTTTTTACTATTTCTTAAATAGTAGATATTTATGTACTATATGAAAGTACTATACATACGAAAACGGAAAATGGTGTAACTTTATATATGTCTTACAATTAGTATTTTTGTCTTACTTAATATTGTAATTGCTAAGTACGTAGCGCGTAGTTGATCGTGATCATATAAAACATTTGTGTGTGATATCATCAAATATATCGAATTGTGCAAATTAATGAAAGTGTGAACCCTCAAATTTTTGGGTCTTGAAATATTCGAATCATAATTTGGTGCGTCAAATAAATGTTATTTAAGTATGCAGGGTGTCCCAGAATTCCTTCAACTCTTGGCAATGGAAGGTTCCTGAGGTGATTTGAAGCAACATTTTCCTTTGCAAAAATGGCCGCAGCAACTTCGTTTGGAAGTTATTAAAAAAAAACACGGATCAATCAGAGCGCGGCTACAGTGGACGGACTCTGGCTCGTCCAACGGCAACGTGCCTTCAGCGGGACCTGTCGTCGAGCCGGAATCCGTTCACTATAACTGCGCTCTGATTGGTCCCTGTTTTTCATTAATAACTCCTAAACGAAGACCCGGCGGACATTTTGCAAAAGGAAAATGTCGTTTCCGGATGTTGAAGGTGTTTTCAGACATTCGTGTTAACGAGATATTCCTCGTTATGGAGCTTGTACATCTCATTACATAGGATATATGTATACATAGCTGAGTTTTTATTCAGACGTCAATATAATGTTAATGAACGTATTATGGCATTTTTCAACATTATGGCCAAAATGTTTCCGATTTCTAATCAAACACAAAATGAATAACAGGTATACAATATATGAAAAGGGAAAGAAAAAGTAATTCGAGTGGATTTTGGTTAGGTCTGGATTGGATCTGAATTAGGTCTTCCTTAGATCCTGAGAACGTTTCGGACGTGTGTAGAGTATAGGAGTACCTATTAGAGCGCAGTGATTAGAATAGCTAGATTAGTTTAGTTTAGTTTAGATTTTTACGAAATTAGGAAGTAAGGGACTCGATTAAGTAATATCGAGTTTGAGAATTGTTAGTGTAATTTAATCTAGGTGATTTTAGTTTCTAGTGTTTGTCCCTTCGGTATAAGTGTGGTTTTCCTCGTTCTTTTCTTTTTTGTTATTAGGGATTAAATAATAATATAAGGTGTGTGTGCGTCTGCGGAAAACTGCCTGTCGGCACAGGCCATTTTAAATGTAATTTGCAATTCGAGGGGCCTGAATTGGTATAAAGTTTTTTTTTTTATTATTTTATAGAATTTAGTGATTTCGGTGTGAAAGTGTGTCTAGAGTGAAAATGAATAGAGTGTCTGCCTTTAAGTTAGAATTTTTTTAGTTTTAAGGTTTTTTTCTTTTTTGGCAAATTAACGGTTAGCGAGGCGTTGCATTAGAAGGGCGAGTTTTGTTTATAGTCTTTGTCTTCGGACACGTGTAACCTCGAGAAAGGAGAGGAGTATTTTTGATAATTTTCTTTTTTTTGCCTATTAGACTAGGTTTTATAAATAACTTCGTAGTGTGTTATCGTACTGATTAGTGTAAAATAGTATATTAAGGATTTTTGAGGGTATTTGCCCGAAATAAATAGGAAATTAAGTGAAAAAAGGTCCTTAGATCCCCCCCCCCCCCAATATATTATAACAGACGATATTCTACTTAACATGCTGTAAGATGGTGATGTGAAACCAGACCTAACCCACACCTAATCCAAACCCTCTCCCTGCCAGAAAATATAACCTCAACCCACTTCGATTACTCTTTCAATCACTGTTCAGTGACTATTTTTCCCAGAATACACTATACTAGTAACACGAGCATAACTACAGCTTTTTACGAATATCTCGAAAACTAAAACCGAGCGGCGCGGCGGTAGCACGTACAGGGAAAAGTTGTTCAGAATGATGACCTTGACAACATATTTCAAGGTCATCAAAACCGGTGAGGAGGGCAAACTTCTAAATAATTACCGAATTTGTAATGTCGTAAAACTTTTGTCTACAACATTTTTTCCAAAATACATTGCTTCTGAGATAAGTTCTGAAACTTTTGGAGGACCCGGTATAGAAGTATATTTACTAGCTTGAATGCAAAGATCTAATTAATGATAACATTAAGCTTGTCGCTGAAATTTGGCTTTGAATAACCCAATACTATTTCACGCGAAATAAATCTGTGTATCAATTAATGCACTGATAATATGTAATTTCACTAAAAAAATTTCTATATGTTCCATTATAAACAAAATGATTACATCAAATTATGATCCACTTGTAAACCTATTTCATTGGCATCAAGTATTCAAGACTCGTTACAATCCATTTAAATGAATCATTCTACATTAGCAGTATGCGGAATAATTTGCAATACCAGATAGACAAGGTCTTTAAATATGTTAATAATATTCATTTTCGAGATATCTACATCCCGTTTAAATGAAAACCTAAAATTAATCAACAATAGAGGAAAGGTAATATCTACAAAGATTTTTTGTCATGTAAGATACATGTAATAATATTGTACTTGGTATATAAACCATTTAGTTTAAAGCAATAATAAATAAATAAATAAATAAATAATATAATGGAATCACCTATCAAAAGATACGTTGATAAATTTAAAGTTAATTTTCTCAAATACACTAAATTTTTACTTAACACGTTCATGCACTAAGCTTTTCAATTGTTCGAAAATAAAACAATTTTTTCCAACATAAAATAGAACAAAATTTCCACCTAACCTAATATTTTACTACACGAGATTTTCTGTTCTTCATAGATGTATTATAAAAATCAAAACAAGAAGATTATTTTAGTTGATTATTTCAATTTTTTGTTGACTAAAGACCGCATATTTTAAACAAATAAATTAAATAATTAAAACGTACAAAGCAAAAATAAAAAGATCAATATTCAATTGCTTACTATATTCATTTTGTACTATCGACTGCAACCTTATACAAAAATTTAAAGCAACTCCCAGGTAGCACCATACGTCCCTAGGACGTCCGTTTTTTGTCCCGTTTACGTCCATACGTCCTATGTCCGTTGCGGATGTCCCTGGGGCGTCCGTGCGACCAAAATTTCGTACGTTCCAGGGACATCCGTTTTTTTCGTTCTAAGGACATCCGTGGAACCTAAATTTCGGACGCCTCAGGGACATTCGTTTTTTTCGTCCTAAGGACATCCGTAGGACTTAAATTTCGGACTTAGAACTTTAATTTTGTATGTCGTCGGAGTACTCACTTCTTACGCGTGAGACACATATTAATACATATGTGTATTCGAATTTCCTCATGTATTTCGAATACCTTAATGAAATAATTCCTTAATGGAATATATATATTATAATAGTTAAGAGCTAGAGAGCGGATCTTTATACAAAATAAAAAATTTTTACTTGAGTTGCAACAAATAACAGAAGTAAAATAGGCATTTTTTTTTAATTAATATGTTTAATAGGTCAAAAAAAATATAACAGTATATAGTATTTTTTTTTCTTAAATTTGAAAGCGCCCAGTGGCTCAAGTGATGAGAATCGTGGTTACGACTCTTGTGATCCCCCGGCACTTGTGAGATTTTTTCTCAAGTGATATAAAAAAACGTGACACACCGGGATGGTTCGGAATCAACCTTAATAAACTGTAGGTCCAATACGATGAATATTATTTAATAAAAAATAAAATAAATAAAAAAAATAAATGGAAGGTGGAAAAAGGTGGAGCATTGTTAATGGAATTACAACCCTGAAGGGAATACATAACAATAACATAACCTATAGTATTTTTAAATTTTCATAATTTTTGATTTACTATTTTTGAAATAATGCCAGGTATGTCCCACGAACGTTCAAATAACGTCCGTATGTCCCAGATATGTCGCAGAAAAATTCCACATACGTCCCAGGGACGTCCCAGATAGGTCCGCACGGGACGTCCTATGTACGTTACACTTTCTGACACGGACATCATTCGGACATTTCTGGGACGTATCTCGGACATATATCGGACATATCTCGGACATACGGACATGATTCGGATGTCCCTGGGAAATAGGAAGGTCCGATTACGGACATACTTGGGACATCCATCGGACATCCGAGTGCTATCTGGGCTGTACATTGTAAATGAAACGAGAAATCTGTTGTATTGCTATACTTTACGTACTGTTATGCCAATGGTTTGAATCAACTAAAGATAAAGTTATTAAAGATAAAGTTCGATAAGATCTAGCAGCCGATTGTTAGATATACTTATTTCACGTGCTGTTTACATCTTAAGTCTCTTTTATTTTGTTGAACTTGTAGGAAAGAGTCTTCCCCTCAGATTTCAATGAGCTTTAGATATGTTGTCAAGGTCATCATTCTGAACAACACTTCCCTGTAAAGTTTTTGGCGGTCGATTTTAGTTTACGAGATATTCGCAAAAAATGTTGCTCCGAATGCTGACCTTGACTACATAATTCAAGATCATTGACGTATGAGAGCAGCACCCTTTTCTACAAGTTCACCTTTTTTTTTTGTTATACAGCAAGATATGATTGAGTTTGACAGGTTGTATATTGTGATGAGTGAAATATTGTTCTGATGATCACATCTTTTGAGATCTCAAAGTCATTATTTTTTTTTTTTATTAATGCAATTTGAATCTCAAGGAAGAGATTATTTTGCAATACAGTACATTACAATACTTTACATAATACAATAAGAATTATAAACATCCGTGTGTCTGCTAAATAAGTAGTATAAAGATGTATTCCTTTCTTCCTTTTTTTTTTAAATATTCAACTTACAATCATTCAGAAACGAGTATGTTACTTTACACCTCTCCGACGTAGGTCTGGAGAGCAGGACATTACATGAGAGCGGAAGAAAAAGGTGTAGTTTTTGCAAGTGTTTGATAAATTTTGATCTCTGTTCATCAAATGTGGGACATTGCCATAGTAAATGGTCAATATCCTGGGTTTCATAGCCGCATTGACATTGTGGATCGTTTATTATGCCGATCCGAGCGAGAGAACTGGCAAGATTATAGTGTCCTGATCTGCATCTGTTTATCCTTGATATAATTTCACGTTGGAGATTTTTGTTACTGTACCACGGTTTTGATTTTCGATTATGGTAGTGTGCGAAGTAATTTATACCTTTAATTAAGCCTGCTTTTTCTATGATATTATATGTGTTTTCTGATGCTGCTGATTTAGCCGATTCTCTTAGATCCGTAAAGGGAATTTTGAGGGAGTCTGTAGATGTTGTGTTTGCTGCTGTTTTCGCTAATTTGTCTGCATTCTCGTTGCCCAAAATCCCCATGTGAGACGGAACCCAGTGGAATTGAATTTTACTATTGTTTGTGGTTTCGGAGGCAAAAACATTTTTTTATTATTTCGAGGATATAGGGATTCGTAGTTGTGTTTATGTTAGTATGTTCTAAGGAGAGTAGTGCACTAAGAGAATCCGTAAAAATGAGAAAATTCCGATTAGTTTGACCTAAAGCTATCTTTACGGCGTCGTTCAGGGCTCTCAAAGTCACTACCATCTCTAGAAATGAAACTACACATTCCTACCTTTGACACATACATATATAAATCGAGATAAAAACCAATTCAATGATGTTCATGTAATACTGAGTACAAACAGTGTTAACTGACTAGCAGCTGCTCTACTAACAAAGAAAATATGTTATAAAAATGATGTTATATCCGATCTATACCATAGTTTCAGCCTTTCCTAAACACTATCGAATTTGCACAATAAAGTCTATTGATACACTACTTCATTTCCACTTCGTAACGAAACAATAAAACTAAAAATTCCTACGAGTATTGCGACTGTGCAACGTTATATTGATAACGTGAGCTGTTAACAAATAAATGTTTGTTTAAACTTTGCAGCGTTATTATTACTAAATAGAAGCAGCTCGAACGTTTTATTAAATACTCTATATACTTCAGTGTAACGCAAAGGAAAAACTGTTTGAAAAGATTGTACAAGTACATTTTATATGGCAATAAAAATGTACAATAAATGTATAAAAAATTATATAAAAATGTACATATAAGCAGTCTTTCTTAAATCATTCTTTTCATTAACGATTTTACACAAGTATTTGTCAAAAAAATTATATTACACTTCACATTCCTCTAAAATTTAATTATAATTGAAAACAGAACTACTCAATTATCCTAAAAATGTGTCCCCAATAATTGTTCTTTTGTTAAATTAAATTATTATCTTCTTGTATACTTATAGTTATTCCAAACTATGATATTATCATTTATGTAGTTAGTGCTAAACTGTGCATCGTATGAAATATTTCGTTGTGTACCTAGTTGAAGCGTTCTGTAGTCTGGGACGTCACTTTTTCTTTTCTATAAAAGTATCCTTAGAGAAGAAGTTTTCTTTGAGTTTCTGTGTAAATATTAATTTCTACTGGTGTTACAAAAATCAGAAATAAATATAATTTGCCAGATCTATAACTTATTTAGATGAACTTATTTTCATGCTGCAGTTACATGTTAACTATATGTATGTTTTCTTCCTATCAAACTATCTACAATGAAGTTATTTGAGCAATTAGAATTTAATTTGAATATTTATCAATTCGAATATATGTTTTATCAATAATAATAGTCGGTATAGTAGCAACGATATTTTTTATCAATTTTTTTTAAATTTATAGTTGCATCAACATTTAAGTCATTGGAAATTCTAAGATATTCTAACAAATTTTAACATTTGAATTCAGTATCTACTAACGATTCTTGTTATAATTTAATACAATTTAATAGGTTTCAGAAATTCAATAGTATTTTCTTACTTATTCGGATTACCAATAATTATTTATTACACTATTTAGATAATTCATGTAATTTTAAAAAGTATCAACACCTTGCATCACTTTTCTGTAATTTCTATCAAGCAGAGAGAAGAAAGTATTAGCTCTACTGAAATAGGCTTGTTGAATTCAAAAAATCATGTGCTCTGACTAATGACTATTATGAAACAATCATTTTTTACAAAATTAGTCCAGGCAAGGCGCCAATTGGTGCTAGATTGAATAGGTTTGCGCTAGTTCCAAGATAGGTTTGTGACGGATCAATTTGATTAACTCGTGTTTAATGAATCGTTATTTAAACTGACTGACCACTAACTCACCAGGGCAATTGTGTTTTTAATTTTCACACTACTTGACATTTTGTCTTGTGGATTATCATCTCACAAGTACTTGCTTTAAATAGAACTCCATTTTTAACCAATGTGAAATTTTTAAGATTTACTTTCTCCAAGATACCTACCAACATTTCGAAATGATATCATTTTTATTTTAGGTATTCATTCCAGGAAAATACAGAATACAATGCTATATACAGCTTTTAGTCATTAATGTTCCTTACTGTGTAAGCATTTTATTGTTCGGCTAATTTACTATTCTAAAAAAACTACATTACTTAAACGTATTACTAGACTGCGGATTTTATGCATTTATGACAATATTGAATACATGCAATTTAAAATAGCAAAAATATTTGAAAAATTTAAACATACTATTATTTTATTTTCAACCTACTAAACGCTATGAGAAAGAAGATATCTATATTATCTGAGTTCGTCGCAATTCAGGTAAACAAATTTTATTTTGCACAAATATCCGTGGTCTACTTATTACAAATTCTATTCCGCATAAAGGTAAAAAATAAACGGAATTATTACAATTTATTATGCAGTGGACAACTTATTCCTGTGAATTTTAGAGTAAAATGTATTGGAATCAATGCCATTTGAAATATGTCTCGTTTTGCATAGAAATAATATTACGTAAATATATGTGAGGTAATTTTTATTACAGCACATGGAATTAGCATATTCAGCAAGACACTTATTACTTTTTAATCCAGCAAGTTTTTACAAATTATTCGATACAACCTAATAGCCCCAAAACGAAATTTATACCTTCTTAATATTACTATTGTTATTATTATCCTGATCAATCTGTGTAGTAATGATTTATTTTCAAAAAATATAATTGATCGTTATATTACATACACGAATTATTTCGCGTGAGAAAACAATTTTTCTTTGTGTATATAAGTAATAATTGAAAATAAATATTACTATTACACTACAGATTTTTGTGCATTTATAGCTCACGAAAGTTCTAAAAAAAGTTTTTATTTATTCTAGATCATAAATGCTATTACCAATAAAAGTACGATTTTATTTGGTATCACTTTCTGAAAATTTGTCTAAAAAAATTGAAAATTGCTAAACATTCGTAGTTTAATTATCGCGCAATGGAGAGACAATCATTTCGACATCCAGAATAATTATGAATTTTAGTAATAATTACCGAACTACTTTGATATGATATGCTTCCTGCATTATTGTGTCAGTGGAATGCATGATTGCATAAACCTTGTCTTATCTTTATATCTGTTTTAATCTAGTTTTATCATAGGCATGATATTTTATTAACAATCGAGATATCCCCATAATACCGTGATGATTCCGTTCTAAAATTGCAGCCTTAATCACACCATCTGGAAATCTGACATTCCTATCCACCGATGTGTACGTGAAGAATAATAGACTCCGGAAACAAAGCAGGAGTACACAGTGAATAGTAAAAATGGAAAACCGGTCTACTGCTAATTACATTAGCTCTTCCAATTTACAGTCGGATTACACAATAAAGATGGAACTGTGTTCCAACAATTTTCAGGAAAGAGAAGGCTATTCTGTGGGACTTGACCATTTGCACAAGAATTACTTTAAAATCAAGAGACGGACTATGTCGCAAACATATTTTCTCTCAAGATCATTCTTTTTTACAATTTTCAAAGTCTAATCCGTTTTCCTTCCTTGAATTTTTTATACATTATTAGGTTTCATTAACCAGCAAAATACGTGTAAAATATATGGACTCTGTGATTGCATATTAATGTTTTAAACAATAATTGAATCATATTAAGAAATTATTTTATTACTTGATCATTAAATCTTTCTATTTATATAATTTTGTGCACTACTCATAATGTTCATCCACATAAAACGATTATACAGGGTGTCCAGGAATGGAACGATATCTCTGTAACTGCAACTATATGCCAAAATGTCGTTTTAGTAAAAGTCCCACCATTTTTGAGATATTGATTTTTTAATCTGTTTTGCGAAAAATTTGACTTTGATCAGTTTATTTTATACCATTTCCACAAATGGTGACTTTTTTGAACCCTGTTTTTCTTTAATTACTCATGGATGATGTACTCATCTAACGCGAGGTACTTTTTTTTCTTAAAATGTTAAGAAAACCTCAAAAAAAATCTTTGTGCAAAAATTGTATGCAAATGTATTGAATCGGCTGACTTTGATAGCCTATGGTGTAAGAATAATGTACTAAGCAGACCGTGCCAATTATTTCAAAAAGTTACTTAGTTACTGCCAATTTTAAAATGATATAATTGTTTAACATTTCTTTTAAAATTACTGGTTTATGGTGGTTCAAAGGACATGGTAAAGTGGACATTAAGCATTTTAAAACATGTAGTACAAAAAATGATAATAATCATTTAAAAAGGGTTATTCTATTGTGTGGATACAAAAAATAGACAGAATTAATTATTAATTACTTTTTTATTTTATTAATTATAAATACTGCTCAAAATGGCCGCCATTTGCCTTTATGCATGCCCTAAATCTCTTGATACAGGATCTTTTAATTCCGTTTCAATAAATTTACATACAATTTTTGCACAAAGATTTTTTTGAGGTTTTCTTAACATTTTAAGAAAAAAAAGTACCTTGCGATAGATGAGTACATCATCTATGAGTAATTAAAGAAAAGCAGGGTTCAAAAAAGTCATCATTTGTAGAAATGGCATAAAATAAACTGGTCAATGTAAAATTTTTCGCAAAAAAAATTAAAAAATCAATATCTCAAAAATGGTAGGACTTGTACTAAAACGAAATTTTGGCATATAGTTGGACATGATGTGAGCCATCCGCAAAGACAGGGATATCGTTCCATTCCTGGACAACCTGTATAAATTAATAATCCGACGAAATATTTATACTTGACATACAAAATGCTAAACTCTCATTTATAATATGCACGATACAATAAGACGCAGGATTGTATTAAAAAAAAACATTGTTATGTGAAAATAGAAAAACTATGATTTTACAAATTCAAGGAAGTCCCAGACGTCAGAAGACAAGCATACATATTACGTAACAGAATTAACAAAATTAAATTGAAAAATATTTTGAGCTGACAGTTGGAGAAGAGTGTGTAAACGTTAAAAAAGAAGTACATTTACTACTTGTATAATTAGTTTGAAGAGTAACGGGAACATCCAGCATTAAACGGGCGGATAATCAATGGTCCATACGAAGATGAAGCCGAACGCGATTTCGATGTTCACGCAACTCCCAAGAAGCAAGTGCAACGTAACAATTTCCCTGAATGCAACGAACTTGCTACGGCGACGATGAAGTAATTTCTCGTTCGGATCAAGACGCGCTCTGGCGCATACGAGAAACGCTGCGGGTCCGTCTTTCATAAAGGGACAGGCTAATCCCTGCTACACGAATTCCTGTTGCTTTATTTAGAATCCCCTCGAAAACGCATAAAACGCATATAACGCGTGGCCATGTGTATATAGAAACTTTAAGCGCGTAACCAAGCATAAACCTGAAGAGGTTTAAACATTTAGCCACGTCACGTAAAATCGTAGAGCGTGCGACAAAGCAATCTCTTTGACGCCCACACTTCGCAACGATTCTATAAGACATTACATAATACCATATGTATACACTGCGAAGACTGAATGAAAGAAGGCTGTAAGTGCCATCTTTTCAAAATTTGTTTTTTTCTACAAAAAGGATGTAACTTCCAACGCTACACAGTGGGAAAAAAGGCCGATTCAGTGGCTAAAAATCTATAACTTTTTAACAGATGTAGATAATTTAATATTTCTTTTTGCATTGATAAAGTTCAAGTGTTCTTCATTGCCTAGACGACAAGGTACGTTATTTCGGTACGTTATGCACATTAAATAATGTCTAATTACGTTAATTAATGTATCATCCGACGCCAAATCAAAATTTGTTTAAATAATATGTTGTAGTCTTTAGTGACATATGAATAAATTTTAAAGGATTCGATATCTTAAAAATTGTTGATTTTACAGACGAGTAAATAAAGACTGAACCTATTTTCATTAAATTATAAGACTAGAACTAACAAACCAATGGAAATTAATTTTTAACAGCTTATAATGAAAACCTAAGAGTATCTAGTAAAAATATTATCATTTGAAAAAAATGTTTTTTTTACCATTTATTTTCCAATTGTTTTAAACATATGCAATGTTTTCATGGCAGGGAATATTTAAAAATTTTTTTAAATTGATGATATAGCCCCAGAGTCCCCTTTACAGGTCTGTTTTTAAGAAAGCTTAAAAATTAACGAAATTAAAATTATATGAGATGAACGCTGCGTACCGCTATTCAGCCGCAGTGCAGTGCATCTTAAATTATTTCAATTTGTGTGTCAGACCAACATCTATTAAACAATTTGTTGTATGTTTCTCTAAATAATTAATGGGAGTAATGCAGAGGTTTCCAATTAGCTCATTTTAATTAATGTTTAACAAATTAAACAATTCTTTTGCTAAATAAACGTTGCACTTGTGATATGCTTTCCACTTTTCAAACAAACTTGTTAGGTAATTTTACGGATATTTCTTCCGCTTTCCGGCCAAACTGCACCACTGTGCGCCTCGCGCCGCGTGGCACAGTGGGTCAGAATCACGATCTAGCTGTTCACGCCTATTTCAGCATAGTTGTAAAAGTTAAAGACCACATTAAATAGGTCGTTGGATTCGTCTTAACGTCAGCTATAATATTATTGAATAAAAAATATGTAGTAATGAACAAATAACCAAGGTAACCTCAAGTTTTTATTAAACAAATAAAATTTTTTAAATTTTTCATATTGAAATTTGTAGAAGACTGATTACTGATTACTTTTTGTACGAAACATTTTTTTGTCACACCACCGGAAATGCCTGAAAAATCGTGTTAATAATTAATGATAATTGAGAACTGGCTGTTCAAACCTATTACAACATTATTTTAAAAGTTAAAGACCGCATTAAATAGGTCGTTGGATTCGTCTTGACGTCAGCTATAACATTATTGAATAAAAAATATGTAGTGATAAACAAATAACCAAGGTGACCTCAAGTTTTTATTAAATAAAAAGATTTTTTTAATTTTTTATATTGAAATTTGTGGAAGACTGATTACTGATGACTTTTTGTTTCAAACATTTTTTGGTCACACCACCGGAAATGTCTGAAAAATCGTGTTATTATGGAAAAACTGCTGTGATACCATGTCAAGATGCTGTTGCTATGATTTCTCAAATACAAATAATTCGACTGTGAGCTAGCAAGAATTTTGAATGTTTCATTGGTGGTTATCAATGGTGGTATAATATAAAAAATTCATAAAATTGGTCTGGGCTAGGTTTTTACAGTCTTAAGAGCCGCTGCATCTGCCCGTCAATGCGTCTCGTGCAATGCGACTTGTCGCTGAATTGCGTGTCACGCGACACTTTAAACTATCATAACTTCCAAATCGGTTTGAGGAGGGACGTGAATTTTGCAGGATCTTTTCGAGGAGGTATTGCTGAAAATGTTCCACTTTGTCCGAGCTCGTACTTCATTGTACATTTTAAGATATTCCTCACCAAATTTAAAAAACTTTGACGGATTTCATCAGAACACAGAGTATTCTTTTTTACAAAAAGTAATTAACAAAAATTTTTAAATCCAAGTGCGTCTTAACCATAGTCTTGTCCATACAAAAAAAATTGGCTCATAATGTTCAATAGGTTTTCCAGAGCATCGTTACAAAGAAAAAGTAATTTTTTCTGTGACAAACGGTATCTGATAAAGTTTGTTCTTTGAACGCTTCCTGTAACGAAAGTTTTTAATAACTTTTATTGATATTATCATTTTCGAATGTAACGAACATTTAAGAAACACTATGACTTCTTAAAAATCGATGTGAGGACATCGACTTTTTAAGTGATAAACTGCTAGATCGCGATTCTGGCCCACTGTGCCTGGTACTAAAACGGTTAAATTTGTTTATCTCGTGAATATGAATCAATATGGGCATCATTTTTCGTACATAGGTCAGGAACAAATGGTAGAACAACGGTAATAGTTGAACTGTACAAAATTGTCCTTTTGAACTGTACAAAATTTCATATTGTTTAAATAACCTTAGTCGATTGTTGTAATTATATATAAATTGTTTTTTTTTACTTATTTCATTCTATCCCAGAAAGTTCAAAACTTAATTATTTAAAAAGAAAAACACAAAAAATATTTTACTTTGTTTTATTTTATGTAATAGATTTAAACTGCTTTGTCTCCTTAGATTACTAAAAGTTATATAACTTGAGAATAAGAGATCCTAGAAAAAAAGTCTTTTGCATTCATTAGTGGAAGACGACAAACGGACTTCCATTGTTTCCATTTCTGAGATGTTCTAATATTTTTGTTCCCCACTTCGTTATCTGTTTCTCTTTTTTAAAGCCGTACATTGTGTTCAAATTGTATTAACTGCAAATTGTAATCTTTTTAAGCGTCCCTGAAATAAATTGTATTCTTACAAGTTTTGCATGGATTTTCCTCGGAATTTTCATTTTGACACTTACAGCCTTTTTCAATTCCAGTCTTTAATTCAGGTAAACTCTGGTAAACTATGTGTATAACATGAGAAAGCATGATAAATTACGAACTTCGCGTATAGAAAATGTGAAAGCATATATCGAGATGAAAGCGGGAAACATTTTAGAATCGGTGGAAGACTGTAACCGCCTTCATTTTGAACCATCTTCAGAGATTTTTATTTTGCTGAACAACAAATTTTGTTAGTTAATTCCTATAATTCCATGCGATAGTTACCTTATAGTGGAAATGAGGAAAGTGCAATGTTAGCACTTGGAGAACAATATTACATTAAATATGAAATAAAATTAATATTAGATTAATTATATAAATGTTCACCTTCACCTTCAAACCTTCACTCTGCGTATAGGGATGTAACCATACTCCAGACTAATAAAAACGTACATGAAAGATTGTCGAATGGAAAAATCCAAAGTTCTTTCAGGAATGCTACCTGTGACATATTTCTTTATGTGACATATTGCTACAGAGAATTTTTTTACATTACACTAAATTTTTAATGCTCTCATACCTACCAAAATGAAAATCAATAAAATTTCACAAATACTTACTCAGTTAAAGTTCGTTTTTTTACATTAAGGGTTAACATTAAAATATGTACGTACAGTGAAGGTTAAAACACCATAGTGTACATCTACGTTATGAAAAGATTATGATTAATTGTAATTTATAGCTATACAAATTAGAAGAATAAAACTGTTAGGTACCCGAAGACATTCGAACATTCAACATTCAAACACTTTTTTGTATAAAGTAATTTTAGTTACGGTGATCATTTTCTAGCGTTCTATATTCCTATTATTGGAAAAATCTCAAGTTCTAACCACAAGAAAGTAATGAATTGCGATTAAAGTACGAGTCCGGCCAGGGACAATTATTCGCCAGGGATACTGTTCTTTGACTTCTGCCGAACATAGAAAAGGACAACGATGCCCGAGGGCCTCGGTCGCCGAAAAGCGTAAACACAACTAATCCAATAACAAAACTTCTTCATTCCTCATTATTTTTTATGGAACTTTGACCAACCAAGTTTTGTCACTGGATTAGTAGTGGTCTCCCGGTCTCACACCGATATACCCGACCCGTATTATGTTACACTTCTCGGCGACCGCAACCTCTCGAGCTTCAGGGCCCCTTACGGAGTATACCCCGCTGTAATGGGGACAGTTTTGGGACAATTGTAGGCTAGACACTTGGGACATTTATCGATAAAACACTGTACAGTAAATGCTCGATCCTAGACCGGGGTTGTGGGCACGATCCCTGTTCAGTGCCTACCCACTCGACTGTCTGTCAACGCCGCGCCGCTCGGCAGGGCGGCGACGATTAATGTAGGCCCGGGTATATCGGTGTGAATACCACTACATTGACACTATGAATCGAATGTTCAAACTTCTTAAATTTCATTATTTTTGTATGGGACTTTCACTGGCTTGTTTCTGGCATTTTTCTGATTAAAACAAGACCAAACACGATGTAGTTTCAATTGTATTTAGTGGTTTAATCGACGGTGAAAGTTTCGGTCGCAAGGATGGACAGCGCATCGGAAAGAAAGAGACGCGATCCGTATTTCATTCTGTCCTTCTCTAAAAATATCCAATTTATATTATATCAATGTCCTTCTCTATGTTCGGCTTTCTATTGAAGTCTCGCTCGGCGTGGTCGGCGCGATATCTAGACGCAGTTATAAATCAAAAAGCATGTCCGAGCACGATATTAGTCCGTGAAAAACACGGCTGTTGGACTAGGAAGGAGCGTTTACTACTGTAATTGGTAAATGGCTCTTTCTCGTCCGCAGTAATTGTTTCGAGCGTTGTTCAAGTTCCGAATTGCCGCTGGTTCAAGGCAATTAAAACGCTCTAGTCCGTAATTGTAATCCGTATACCTTACATTCATAAGAATATATTTGTAGTTGTTAATATTATACAGTTCAAAAGTTCTAAAAGTTCAAAGTTCAATGTGACTCGTTTGAGTCTTCGAATGTGACCGAATCGAGTTATAAAATGTAACTGTTCGAGTTCTAAAATGTGACTGTTGATGGTCCAAGAGACACTGAATTCAAATTCTCCTGCTACTCCCTACCAAAGCTCAAGAAGAGCATATTTCCTTGATAGGGGTAACAGGGGACGAATCACCAGTTTGGGGCGGAATCCAAAAATTGTGCAACGCCTACTGACATCGCGATTAGATATTCTCACGAAGTCCTCGTAAGACATTGCACAAAGATCTTTTGTTCAAGGACCCTTCCCCGAAACTGGTATCGCCTTTCCGAAGTGTGTGGGTCTGTGTTCAATTCCGCAAATAATAATTTTAGTCGAGGTACTTTTTAGCGCATTGTATTCGAATAAGCCCTTTTCCGATTTTTTGCCGTCCTTCGAAAATTAGAAGAATGCTAATCCTCAAGCTGTCGAACGCGGCACTTGAGGATTCGAGCTGACGGCATTGGAAGTGGGCCATAAATTCAATCCGAACGATCTTCGTCCCGAGTACCATCCGCGAGGTACGCGAGGGTCTCGGACTCAAAAGCGCAGCGGGCCTTATGGTCCGCACATTCGGCGGACAGGGAAACATTTCCCAAGTGCCGCAATGTGTGAAAGCCACTCAGGCAATTAACTCGCATCCCTTGGCCTTCGTCACCGGACCCAGGTCAAGGGACCATAAAACGTTAGCTTTAAGCCGCAAAAAATACGCGCTGCTCTGGGGTCTTACTACCTACTCGTTTTCGGGAATTTCCCTGTCTAGCCTTGAGGTGGGGGTGCTTCTTCCTTCGAAAGGATAGAAAGTTCCTCCTCCCTCAAGGCAATGGACGAATAGGGTTGTTTTTTCCCCCAAAATTCGGTCTAAGATCTTGACTCGGCTCTCGTAGCGAAGAGACCCCAGGGCAGAGGAAGTTAGAATAACCCAAGACTCGGTACAGGGAAGACGTTTTTTACTCGTTCAACCAATTCATAAATTTAACTCACCGCTCCAGTTCTCTGGCTCCGTGAAATAGTCACCAAAGGTTAATTCTGCTGGTGACAAATTGTTGCATAATATAATAAACGGTTATTTAAACAAATATAAATAATTCGTTATTTACACATCCGAAAAAAAACAGTCTGCGATGCGTCAATCGTCATTGAGTGGGGAACGGCTGGTCTGTTTTCCGGACTCGAAACAAGACACTTCAATTTCAACTGTACCCAAGTTCGTAACTAATTTTAAGGGCCAAGCAAGCCAATAACCGAACTAAAAAATGACAGTGTTCCACTCGATCGTAGCACAGACTCAAACAAGATGTATAGACAATTCTAGACAGTAATATGTACAAAATGTTATTGTTACGAGCCGAGGGTTACGCAGATTTGGCGTGAGCCAAGAATGGTTTTGCGAGAAATATCGAATTAAGGAATGTTGAGAGTGAGCAGCGTGCGGTTCGAGAGCGCGACACGTACCCTTCTCGGGGAATGGGGGTGTACCGTCAGGTAAAAAGGATACTGGCAAAAGGGGGTCCTCACGACTAGAAGCTAGCTGAGCGGGCACTCTTCAGGTGACGCTCAGTCTGTAACGACCTTTGCCTTTTTGTAATAAATGGCACCCTTTGGCGGACGGCTTCACCGTCAATACGAGTATTACTTTAACACCCGCTCCGATCATCCTATCCAAGAGATATACATATATAGTTACGGGTTACGGTCTCTCTTCCATTAATCTATAATATTTCTTACAGTTTTTTTGTGGGATTTGGTGTGGACTGACCGGTGTTTATTTCATCACCGGGTCGCCACTGTCTTGGAAAGCGGACTAGCCGATGGTTATTTCGCCAACGGGTCGCCGCGTGTTTGGTAGAACTAGTGGACTCACCGGTGTTTATTTCATCACCTGGTTGCCACTATGGAATAAGGGGGTCGTAGCTTTTTTGTCTTGTTACGGTTAGAGACCTTTTGGGTGATAACCCTTTTGGCCCTTCCGGAGGATAAGTGTTGGAACAAAGAATGCATTGAGGCACAGGGGGTTTCAGATAGCGCGTTATCTGTGGAATCAATTAGAAATATTGGCCCACGAAAAGTTTCGGATGACGAGTTATCGAACCCCCTTAGCAATAAATTCTAAAACAAAGAGCCACACATGGCCTTTACCATCTATAGGACTGATTTTGGGGATATATAAGGGACCTAGGCCCTCCTCAAAATCGGGTGACAGACTTCTAATGTCAGTAGACATTCGTTAGCGACGCAATCGACTCACTGCGAGATCGGGCCTAGTCCTTGTCGGAGCAACCAAAAAGCGGAAGTTACAGTACGTATACTACAAAGATCGCGTTTAGAACACCCCCGCATTTCTCGGTGCGTCAAAACTGAGAGCCTAGTTAATCCGCGACACATTTACACTTAACATTTGTAAACCGGATTTAATAGAATACACTATTAGTTTATGCCAAGATATTAGAGTACTACCTTATTTTCTCAATCCATCACGAATTTCCAGTCGTTGGTATTCCGCGACGATACATCTCTGCCGCGGGAGGTGTATCAAACCCATACGAGTCGAGTCAAAAACTCACAACCCCTTATTCCATAGTGACTACCTGGTGATAAAATAAACACTGGCGAATCCGCTAATCCTACCGAACATATAGTGGCTATCCGGTGATGCAATAAACATCGGCCAGTCCATTTTTCCAAAAAGACGGCGGCTATCCGGTAATGAAATAAACATCGGCCAGTCCGCATCCTAAACACCAATCCTCGGTTCACGCCAAACCTTGACGTAACCCTCGGCTCGTAACAGTCTCGACTCGTATGAAAATGAACTTGATACACCTCGAGCGGCAGAGGTGTATCGTCGCAGAATACCAACTATAGGAATTTCAAAAGGGATGCAAGAATAACAAGGACTCATGTTAATACAGAGTAATAATATAATATATTCTATTACTAAATCCAGGATTTACAATTGTTCAGTGTAACTTATCGCGGATTGTATGAAATTAGCTCTCAGTTTTTACGCCCGAGAAATGCGGGGGCGATCTACTATGGTTCAATCAACTGGATACTAGTGACTGCTCAATTGGGAATTTAGCTACACGATCGTGAAACGTTTCGTACCGCGATACAAGTAATTCTGCCTTGAATTTACTTGGAATTACCGAATTATTTCGAAAATAAATAGGACCGAAATCGGCCTAAACTATAGTGCGGGGGGGGGGGGGCACGAGTTACTCCTTATTAGATTCAGATTCATGGAAGTGATGCAACCCATTGCATCGTCAAAGGAGTTCTAGCTCTTCTCAATTTTGAGTAAGCTCTCTGTTCCGACACATATCTCCGGAAGGGTCAAGAATCACAAACGGAAACGTTCGCATACGTAACATTATCGATTTTATTTTTTAATACTTTTTTATGTTGTATTAGCTTTTAAGGCCACGAATTTTGTTTTGTATTCAGAACACATCATTCTTTCATAAAATGTTTACACATACAAGTATTGTGAAGGATTGTTCAACCCAGGAGCAATGGCGGAGCCAATAGGCGTTGATCGACTATGAAAATCAGGAATAAGGCCCATGTCCTTTGTTATATGCGTCGATTATCTTGGACTTCATTCCGTTTTTAGTAAAGTCATGCAGTACTATTTGTATTCTTTAAGTTCTATATTTATTTCTTTATTAAATACGTTTACACACATATACAGGATATTCTAGACCATCCGACAACCCTTGTTAAAATGGTGGAGAGTGATTTTTATTGAAAACTAAAGAAATTTTAGTAACTAATACGAGTACGGTCTATCGAATGGTGGTAGTTGGAATTTCCAGGATTAACCGGAAATAGGACTTTCAGACCGAAAGTCGTATTTTTTTAATGGGACCTGGTATTTTTTATTGCATATTCAGATTGTACAAATGCCTCCATTGTACAGAAAATGAACTCCAATGTATGAATTCACATTTTTCAAATTAAAGATGTAAGATGTAATTTTTAATAATGAATTTGCACAAGTTACAATTACCACCATTCGATAGAGCGTACTCGAATTAGTTACTAAAATTTCTTTAGTTTTCAATAAAAATCACTCTCCACAATTTTAATGGGGGTGGACAGATGGTCTAGGACACCTTGTATATATAGTGGTGTATTTATTGTACGAAAAAACCCTGACATTATTATTTCATGATAGCTCAGAAATAATAGTAAAATAAAGTCTTCGAATCATGATACCGCAGTAATCGTTACAGTTACTCTATACATATTTAGAAAGAAATTTCTGTCATTGAAAGGACAGTACAGAGATAACTTAAATCAATTGGAAAAAACAGTACATACCGAAGATGAATTGTGTAAATACATGGATTTATTCCTACGAAAATCGTGCTGGTGTAGCTATTTTATCCCATAATAAATTACAATCTAACAAATTCACAGGAAAGAGTCTTTCTTCGCGGAGATTTTGTTAAAAAATTGGATAAATGAATGCCATATTGTCAGACAGAAAATAATAAATTCGCAGAATTTCCGGAAAATGTGCTGCTAAAGTACGCTTCCGTGGTTCTGCAGAATAGACGCGAAATGGGGTTGCCGCTTTGGTGCAATATTGCACAATAGCGCCAACTACGCGACCATCCCCTTTTATCTAGACTTACTTCATTTAAATTACTCACCAATATAGAGTTGTTTAAATGATAGATTATGAAGGAATTTTATTTTTTAAAATGAGTTTCTACAGTTCGAAAAATGTTTATAAGCTGGGGCGGGAATTTTTTCCCATTTTGTCGTCTCTATATGTACGAAGATAAAGAACAAATAAATACTTTTGTCACTTTTATCCCGCCGTTCTCCGTGTTCATATATGAAAGTTAGTACTATGGGGAAACATTGGCCAGACATGCTGAGGTTACGAAATTCATTAAGCGCTACATTGTACATATACAATGGTGGACAAAAGATAGCTGAAATAGTAATAACTTCTACAATTTTTACAAAATGTAATTTTAAGTTTAATTCTATATTTTTGTGATTACAATTCTTTTTCATATCATTTATTTATACCGAACGCATCAACATCTAGGTCATTAGATGATTGACATTCAAACATTTGGTTAACATCGTTATTTTGTAGGACCTCCGTTGCTGTCTACTACAGCTTATTACAGCAATTAACCCCTTGCTGTACGATTATCTTCATGATTACAATAATTAGTACTTCTTTAACTGTAATAGTTTTACGTAAAAGAGAACAAAATTTATATTTATTGTATGTCAACAGTTACTTTAATGCTTAAATAATGGTCACAAAAAACTAGAATTCTATTTCATTTAAATAGAAAGGCATAATTATTCGTATTTAGCAGATTTTGTTTGAAGTGTTTTCAAAATATTATTTTCTTTATTAGTCGAGCAGAGTTGCCAAATTAGGACTTGTGTCGCCACTCTACCTCGCCCTTCTGTAAATGCTATTCCCCCACGCTTCTGTTACGGCCCAGTCACGTGACGCGTTCCATCTCTGCCGTACATGTGTCACAATGTCACGTGCCAATTCAGTACTGGCAGAGAGAGGGTAACTTATTCTCCTAAAAAAAATTGAATGCCATCCGTGACGCGAGCATGACACCGTTTTGCTGAATGAAGAGAAATATCGACAAATGTGTTCTATGTATGCGAAAGATTTTAACATACTTGTAACGGCCAGCGCTGAGCAAGGTTTTATGGCGGGGACCGCTGGTATAACACATGGCCCGAGTACGTGACTTTTAGGATTTGGCTACGGTGTTGGGCCTGTCAACGCCAGGCATTTTAGACAAAGCGTGTCCGTACTCGGGTTTCCTCGGTGCCGTCCCTGCCATAAAGCACTTAACATTGTTCATTTTCTAGGCTCGGCGCGGCTAGGTGCTTGAGGCCTGGATATTTTCCAGATGCTGGAAAAACCCAAGAACCGTTCGCTGGGCCCTGGTCGGCCTCTGCGAATCTTTGGTTCACCCCCAATCACAAGGGTGGGGATGAGATCCCAAAGAAGTAGGGAGGGCCGAAGGGTGACATGTAACTTTCGGTTCTCGGTTTAGATCAGAATACATTTAGACACCAACACTATCTGTTCGCGCTCAAATTGTTATTGAAATGAACTAGTCAATTGCACAATGCAAGTTTATTTGTCCCTTATGAACCATAAGGGTGGTCCTTCGAGTATAAAAAGTTAAAGTCGGCACACCACGTGCAAACCTTTCAAGGCCCAAACGATCCCCGATCAACCACGGGTAATAACAATACTTTTGCTCGATTCTGTTTTATTGTGAACGCATTATGTGAAAACAGGCGAATTAACAAAAGAAGTTTGATGTCATATAATGTTGCGAGGACGCCCCAGATTATATGAATATTATTAACATTTCAAAAATCATGTAGTACTTTATTTATCCGCCACTGTATTTCGAGACATTTTCGTTCAGTTTATATTGAAAGGATTTGATAAAGTAAACAGTTAAGATCACTGTATAAAGTTTATAAAAGTGTTCGTGTCTTTTTTTTGGAAACGAAAATACATAATGGAAAGAGGAAATTTCTGACTGAAGATGAAGAATAACAAGTTTTACACAAAGAGGAGAACCGAAATGGAAAATTGTAAGAACAAATCGAACGATGGAGTGTATTGTTCGAAATTTTGAAAATTTTGGAGAGATAGAATCTATGAAGCAAATGGATTTAAAAACTTTGGAAAGAAACGTATGTATGTACATAACGGAAAAAAATTTAACAATAACAACGCAACAAACAAATGAAATCGCTGCTGGAGCGATTCAAAATCATTTAGTTACATCTCAAACGGTTGCAAAATTGCAATCCCCTGTGACTAAAAGGCGTGTATAACAAATTTTATATAACATCCCGTGTAGCTTTTAACGAATGCAGTTTGCACTAACGAAGAGAAAAGCAATGCTGAAAGTGCACCTGAGGGCTACTGGTTTAAGGTTTGCGGAAAAAAATATGAATTCGTTGAAGGAACGGAAGTAGGCAATTTTCTTTGATGGGAAGAAATTTAATTCAGATGATTCGGATAGATTAAGTTTACATTAACGGAATTTACGTGAAAAAAATGTACGTGAAATGAGTTGAAATGTTCATGATGGAAGTGTAATTACTTGGGAAGCTTCCTCTCTCTATAGAAAATTGAAGTTTTGCTACATTTCTTCGAAAATGAATTCTACATTGTATGAAGAAATATTAGAGATGGACTAATTCCTTTTTTGCGGAATTAGTTTACAAGATCCATACAATGCGGTGATTTATGTCTTTAAAAATTCTCACAACTAATTTCAATTTCGGGATATGTAGTCCTAATGATATGACTTGCCCTGACGTAAAACTCGTAGAAATTTTACACTTACATAGAATACTTGTACATATACAGGGTGTCCAAAAAATATTGGACAACATGGAAAGAGGGTGATTCCTGAAGTCATTTTAAGTAACTTTTTCCTTTGCGAAAATGTTCTGCCCGGCTTTTTTAAGTTATTAAAAAAAAAACATAGACCAATCAAAGCGCGGCTACAACGGACAAATTTCAGGGCGGCGCACAGTGGTCGATTTGCTCGAAAGCGTGGCCAAAAATCGAAAAAATGAACTTTGAAATCAAGACCATAGTATGTTTACTATTTAGTACAAGTCTCAACCGTAATAAACGTATTCTGCTTCCATATTTTAGTTTTATACGTTTTCTTTGTCTGTGACCTTGAATGACCTTAGAATAATTATAGTCACTGAATTCCTAATGAATGGTTCCATTTAAAAAAGTCAAGGTGACCTTGATATCTCTAAAAAATGACATTAAAACAAAATTTCTTTTTTTGGCATCGTGTCAGCCCCCCCATTGTACCAATCCAACTTTGTCCTTACCATATTTTACGTATCTTTAGAAACAACAAAGATATTTGAGGTGCAAACGTTTGGTGACTCACCCTCTATACCCCTTTAATGTATATAGTGGTTTAGTAGAATCATCAGACATTGGGCACCACGAGGGGCCTGTATGGTTGTTATGGCAATTTTTGTAATACTTGTTACGTATGGAGAACAGATATCATAAATATACGATATCTGTCCAATATCGTATCTGGCGGGAAATGCCCTCGATAACCCTTCGTTAACACGGTCCAGACATCTAATAAAATCCTCAATTTTATTAGTGGTGAGTAAAACTCAATTTTATGAGTAGAGTAACGTGCCACACTGTTTAGAGTCACCTCAGTAAGATCGGGCTAAAATTCCCTTTTGGACCAATTTAAACATCTAGACTCCGTAAATATTCGGTTGTAAGTCTTTTTGAATATTAAAGGTTTCTGGAGACCCCGCATTGCCAGTGCGTCACCAACAGGCGTCTAATTCAGTAATATCACACTTTTAAACGCGACACTGCCAATTGTACACAAAATCCACATATACAGAATATATTCTTGTTATTTGGTAACTCGCGCAAATTAATAAACCCTCAATTATAATCAAAAAATCCTAATTTAGTAATTGAACGTTCCCACACGATACAATCTTACCGCTCGGATTGTATCGATTAAAAATTATAAAAGTTACGAGGCCCTACTAACATTCCTTGCGGCTCCTCAATTACGCATTGGGTTCGTCCGCATCCTAGCAGCTCCCTGATTACGCATCAGGTTCGTCTGCACTGTACATTATCCTAGCAGCTCCACGGTTACGCACTGGGTTCGTCTGCGTTTGATTCTATTCCTAGACGTCTACAATCCTAGCGGCTCCCCAATCTTGCATTGGGTTCGTCTGCGCACCTAATTAACAAATTGAATCCTCATTCCAAAAAGAGAATAAACCCTTCGCCGGCCTATCGCGTTGCTCGCGGCTCCGGCTCGTAACATACTGCACTATAGGCTGGAATTCTGCTTTTTGTTATCTAAACTATTGTAGCCTTATTTTAAGGTTTAAAATTATATTATTATACGTCGTTGAATTCGTCTCGATACTAGGTTACAATATTATGAAGTCAAAAATATATGTTAATGTTTATAAAATTGAGGTGAACTTTAATTTTTATAAAAATAAAAATTTTTTTACACTTTTTGTATTGAAATTTGTAGAAAAGTGAATACTGATCAACTTTGATTTGAAACATGTTTTTGTCAAATCAGATATACCTGAAAAATGGTGTTAGCAATGCTACGTGGTCTGGAACATTACTTGAAGATGCTGTAAAGCTATTGATTGTAAATATCAATTATGCACTACAAGAAAATATCAATAAAACAGACGACGATTCCGATTGATGTTTAATAAAATCTTTGATACGTTCATAATTACAATGCTCTCTAATTTCTAACCTCCCATTCTTCAAAACACTTATTTAAAACAAGAATTCCTTTTTCTATAATTTAATAATTAGATTACTACTTGTGTTTTTATAAAATTTGATGTTAGATTCACATTTAACTAGATCAAAAATCTTAAGGTATCAAGTTTCAGCAGTGTTTAATACTTTCTTACTACGTATATCTGCCATATTGATTTCGCCATTTTGTTTTCTGTTCTTTTAACGTCAGATTCGTAATTTTCAGGAACCCCAAAGTACAAAGTTTTGTCTCAATCCAATAGTTTTTACATGTTCAACCTCCATTTTACAGCCGCCATTTTGTTTATTGCGATTTTGATTTTAGATTCGTAATCTGCGACCTCGAAAACCCTGAGATACCAAGTTTCATAGAAATCAAAGAAACATTTGATTTTTGTCCACGTTCTCGAGCAAATCGATCACGAGGAAAAAATCAATTTTTCGAATGTTAGGTACATATATAGATTTTTTATTATATTCTCATTTACTAGATAGTTGGAGTATTTAAACCAATACAAATTTTTTGTAAATATCAATTATTTCTAAGAATTTGATGATATCAAAGTTAGGAAACAGCGTATAAATACTGTTACGGGTTTACTGGTATACTGGTGTTACGGGTCTGCCGGTACACCTGTTGTATAGAATTGGTGGTAGATTCAGGTTGGTTACAGCGTCGTTATGAAAACGGCGCTGGAACGAAAGAGAGTCTGGTGACAGACGTGATGGCGAACGGACGTCTAAGGACGTTGAAGGCGATAGTGTTTATTTATTTGAAGGAAGCGGTACTTTCGTTACAATACGTTACATATACATATAAACGCAGCCACAAAAATCTAAAACATTAAAACAAGTGAACAATATTATAATTTGATTATGTTTATAATAGATGATGTATTCAACGTAGATATAGTTAATGTAAGTGTCATTTATTTACTTAAAACATAAATTGAAGAAAGAGGTATTTTGAATAGTAGAATTAAAGTTTAATTTAACATAACTTTTTTTTTTTTATTGAAAGCTTAGATGTTCTACGTCAAAAAACGTCAAGGTAAAACTTGTTGCTAATTGTGCAACACACTTTAAAGTACATATCCAACCAGGATTTGCCTGCAAATTCTTGTGAACCTGGCACTGAGACTATTTTTTTCTAACTATAGTCAGTCGTATAAGTATTCGTACGCCCTTTAAAACAGAATAACTTTTTTACATTTTTAACAAATGACTTGATTTTTTGTGATCAATTAGAAGCATTTGTTTACTAAATGACGTGCAAAAAAAATTCGAAAAAATTACAATTACATAAAAAAAGGCACTTGTTAATTTTTTATGTGACTCCGTAAAGAAAATTTAAAATATGCGTTTTGTATCCAAAGATTCGATCGATTTCAATGAAGTTTTCAGCACGTGTATAACTAACATAGATATACAAAACGCATAGTTGAAAACTACTATTGCAAACAAAAATATTTAACTTATTGTTGTATTGTTAATTATTGGATCAATCATTTTATTTTTTGAAATTTTCGTAATTAACTACCTCAAAAATCCCCGAATATAAATTTTTACGTAAATTGAACCAATCGTATTGATGCCAGTATATTTTTTCCTAAAGGCTAGTTCAGACCTCTATGACGGATAGTTACAAGGGAAGTTATTGCTCGAATTGCAGCAAAGATTGGCCGACGTTGGTCGAGATTTTTTAAGCACAGTTAGTTCAATATGCCAGAACAAAATTTAGTAAAGAATTTGTTGTATGATTCCACAAATAAATAACGAGCGTAATGCAGAGGTTTTCCATTAGTCCATTTTAAAATAAGCGTTGTACCGGTGGTACGTTTTCCACAAATTTTCAAACAGATTTGTTGGATAGTTTGGTTTTTACGAATTTTTTTCCGTTTTTTTTTTTGGCCAAATGATACCACCGTGCGACGCAGTGGCAGGTCACGCTGAGAGTGTGGCGTTGGCATTGGCCGAGTTCTATTCGTCCGCTGAAACCGCGCACTGATTAGTCCGTATTTTTCGTTGATAACTCCTCAAAAAAGTCGCGGAAAAACATTTTCGCTAAGGAAAAAGTTGCTTCAAATAACTTCAGAAAACATCCGAGGCAACCTTTTTGGCTCTTCGCGGGGTATAGTGGAGGGGATATTCGTATTTCTTAGATCATACAATTCCCGTTTTCTCAGATCGAGCATCTATAAAAGGGCATCTATACAGGGTGAATTCGATAAAGCAGGACACCTAAATATCCGTTACTTTTCGTTGTACAAAAAAACTTTGTAGGACAAAGTTACACTGTTTGAAGGGCCACATATAACGGTGTAAGGGAAAAAAATTTCAAGGTCATTTTTATGAGATTTCAAGGTTATCAAGGGAAATGTTGTTCAGAATGATGAGCTTGACAAGATATCTAAAGCTCCTTTTCTACGAGCTCGCCTTTCTTTTTATAACGCAGTTATTACTGTATAAATATTGATGATTTTTCGCAATTCGGAAATTTAGTGTTCAAATATTTTTTGGATCAACTGTACATACATAAGAAATGTAAGAGAAAAGGCTACGTATTCATTTATACGCATAGTATAAAGTATACAATACATATACCTTATAACCAATATAACGTTCAATGTCAAGTCAGAGTTATTAATAATTCGAATCTGAGAAGTGTGTTTCTAACATCTCGAATCGGAATTAATAACTCAATAATTCATCGTACCAATGACAAATTTTTGGCGCCACCTCGAGCATCGTAGAGCAATGGCACAAACGCGGAAAATTGTTGGCACAGTAACCTCGAGTAAATTTATGAATCAGCCGGGAGTCCGATCGTTGACAAACGATTTCTATGAATTCGCTATTTGAAGTTTGAAGGTATTTTAATGATTGCTTGGTAAACGCCACGGTTCCTTCCGTGAATAATTTTATTCGTTGGCATCGCATCAAACTTCCGCATTTCCGGCTTTCGGCGGAACCTACTTTTCGCGCGTCTCACATTTTTCGGATATTATGAGTCAGACTAATCGCTTATTTTTGGCATCACCGGATTTGCACAGTCGTGCTATGCGTTCAGAGTATCTCGAAATGCAGCTCCGATTGAACCACGCGTCACAGGCTGTTTTATCTCATTCGGATTAATGTGACCGAATCCAGTCGATCACATTAACATCACTGTTTCTATTCAACACCCACAATACATTTCCACCTTCGAATTTCCTTAGATACATTGAAATTACACGCGGTAAATGCAAATGTAACCAAACTTCCTTGTGAGAAAAAAAATCAACATTATAACTATTTTTATCATAGTTAGAGGTAACTGAAGAAATTTTTTTCAATGACTTTTGTTGACAATGAATTTTGTTTAGCAATGACAAAAAAAATAGATTGACTCGGTTTTTCACCACGTCCAATACTTGGCAATATTTAATATATTATTTATTTTTAATATTTCGTCCACAACCCTTTTGCTTGTAACACTGCAACTAATTCGCTTTAGCATACTTTCTACTAATTTTTTGCAATAATCTGGAGATATTTGTTCCCACTGTTCTTGAATTCTATTATACAAATCTGTGATTGAAGTTGGGTGGGAGTCATATGAATTCCGAAGCCGTCTTTTTGGTAAACCCCATAGATGCTCTATGGGATTGAGGTCGGGGCTATGTGCAGGCCAATCCAGAACAGAAAATTTTTTAGTAATGAGCCAATTTTTACACTTTTAGCAGTGTGCTTAGGGTCTCGGTCGTGCATGAAAATTACATTTTTTTCTGTAAAAGACATATTTTCAACAGCATCTATAAGATGATTTTGTAAAATATCCTTGTACGTGTATTGATTCATGATACCATTAATTCGATGCAGTTATCCAACACCAAATGCTGTTAGGCACTCTCAGAACATTAGAGATCCGCCTCCATGCTTTAACGTTTGTTTCACATGTCGTGGTTTAAGTCTTTCGTTTTTACGAATCCAGCACCAAGACATGCCATCTGAACAAATTCTGTTAATTTTGCTCTCGTCGGACCAAATAGCCCGTATCCCAGTCAGTAGTTGTCCAGTTTCGATATTTTTTAGCAAATTCCAAACGAAGTTTAATATTTTTTTCGATAACATTGGCTTCTTCTTTTTCTTCATGCTTCTAATATCACTTCGTTTGAGGGTTCTTCGTACTGTCCACTGGCTTATTTGTATATACGTATCTTCTTTTAATAATTTTGCAGCCATATTGGCACTTGAAACTTCACCAGATGTGACAAACCGTATAATCCTTCGTTCATCCTGCGGTGATAATTTTTTTGGTCTTCCTCCAACATTTAATAATATTTCTTTACAGTATTTTTTCTTATTCTCTGCACCGTCGATTGACTAACACTGCAATTTTTCGCGATCTCACGCGTTGACGAGCCGTTATTCAAAAGAGAAATGACTTTTTTTAAACCATTTTGAGCAATTGATTTCATATTAATTCTTACTTCATTTGGGTGCTTTTCCGTTTGACTGATTGCGAAGAACTAAGTGTTAAGATGTAGAATATTTTGTAAACATACATACCAAGGTGCTAGATGTAAACATACGATTAGAACATTCCATGTAAATATTTCTTTTACGGATCTGTGCAAAACCGAGTCAATCTATTTCTTTTGTCATTGCTAAACGAGGAGACATTAATTATTGAAAAAAATTTCGTCAGTTACCTCTAACTATGATAAAAATAGTTATAATGTTGATTTTTTGTTATTCTTCTATATTCCTAGAAGTAAATAATGATTTACACAAAACCTGTGATTATTGGTTCAGTTATGCTTCTTACTGTACATACTATGTATACTTCCTTATTCAACTTCTAGACTATGACGATTGAAAATAAAACTAACAAAAATTCATCGTATTACCGATCGACGATTATATCATATTTTTATGTCATTCGAAGGTAAAGATTTCTTTATAAATTGTTTTATAAAACCAACAATTTCAATCGTAACCAACAAACATCCTCAAGGAATGTCCGATATTTTCTTTTAGTATTGTTATATACATAAAAATTTTATACTGATTTTTTATTTAACACAATTATTAAACATCTTATTATTAATAGGCTATCGGTATATATTTATTTAATGATTATCGAAATTACAGAGATGCTTTCATTAGAAATTCTTAAATAAATTCCTTCATTCAAGCACATGTTCTTATAAAAATTGTGAAGAATTTAAACAAATTTTTTTTATTTAATTGTTTAATGTTGCTTCATCATCAGTCATGGTTAGTATTAAGGTTAGTATTAAACACGAATATGTTTAATTTTATATTACGCTTATTTTAGTACTACAAAATGTGGTGCTACTTATACAACCTTCGTTTCATTCATGAAAGAAGTTAATATGGTAATAAAAAGTTCTTATTACATAATAAAGAATAATTCTTTCGTTCTGATTATTTTTGAAAATTGTTTCTACCACAATTATATTTATAGATGTTCATACACATATAAAATTGTAAATAATAACATTGTTCAATCGTCGATAATTTTAATATGATGATAATTCTATAAGTCCCTAGTATTCTCTTGTAAAAACTATTCAAGTGTGCCCTAACCTAACTTTATGTCAAAACATGTCTAAAAGATTCTTAAGAAGATTCTTAAGAACCATTCTCTAAAAGTGCTTAGCTTCATCTCATATTTACTATTTAATATGATTACGCTTAAAACTGTCCTTTTCATAAAACTGAATATTATCTATCCATACTATTAGTAATAATAATAATGTACCTCAAAAAGATTTTAATTTTTAGATAATATTTTTAGTAGAATAGGAATTAACAGTTTAAAAGAAGGATGTGTAATGAAGCAAAAAATACATTTTTAATACATAACGAAACTTACCTTCAAACTTTCTTAGCTTTACTTAAAAATCAGTTTATAAATCTGCAAAAACAAAAAGGAACGCGATTATTATTAGATAAAGCATTTGCAATTGAGTAAGTCCGCCTAATTCACGTCTGTGTGTTCTTCTATTTTTCTTCAACTAACTCCCCTTTTTTAAGAAACGCATTCTACTATACAGGGTGTTCGCGATAATTTGAACCAGCTTTTTTTTCGTAAACCGTAAACATTAGAAAAAAAACCGAAAGGAAGAAAGTTATAGTATATTTGGTAATTGTGCATAATAGGGGTACCCCCCACCGATTTCGATGAT
>CM052222.1:920233-956643 GCA_028454225.1 Lasioglossum leucozonium
GGCAAAATGATGACTTAAACCCCCCCTAATTTCACATAGACAACAACATATTTCAATTAGAACAAAATCGTCGATGGTCGCCGCAAAAAGTGATCGATTTGGCGTGGAATGACCCCTATATATTTTCATTGCTACAGTTCTATAATTAATAAAAGATCAAATTCAACGATGTGCGATATGTTAACCATCACATTACTTTCAACGAGAAAATGTTCCTATCATAAAAAATAAGCGAAATATTTAAAATGGTGAAATTAGGTAAAATACCCTGTATAAAGAATATACGATTATTAGATGCGTACTGTGCAAATCGCGTGTATTACATAAACCATGCTATACCTTCTAAAAGCAGAACACCATTTCTGTGAAATCTAATTACTTTAGCAATTTTTTAACTAAAATGTGCATTTATGTGAACATCCATGGTTTAATAATAATTAATGAATGAAACTGCGATTTTATAGTCAACCTGTTTTAAAAATATGCACAATTTATTATTATACTTTCCCGGTAAGCAAAATGCTCTGATTCTGCTCTGATTTGGACAGCAGTGCTGCCGGCAGTACATAATACTTCTACTTCCGAATAAGCCTATGTTTCTGCCAGCAGAGTGTGCTGGCACAACTTGAGGGTAGAAAGAGGGCAGAATGAAGGCACGCCGTGGCTCGATTCGGTGCCACCAGAGAGGATTTTTTCAGTTTTAACCCTACGATTTATGAAATCTGTCATTAAACAATTATTTTTTAAATAAAAAATGCATGTTTTTTATTTGTGAATATTGACAAAAAATCGAACATACAAACGTAATTTGTTTTTTATTAATAAAAAAGTGCCCTCGACCACTGCGGTTCTTGTTCATAGGTTAACGCGAACTCCTTATGAACGCGTCAACCGATTTTCAAATGCAATTTTCGCGGAAATCTTGAGAAGCGCGCGCTACTGCTTTGCTAAATTACAATTGGATAAGTCATCTTCAAATACTGGAAGTTTCAGGAAAATCCGGTTCCCGACTACCAGCCACTCGCTTCATGCGAGTATGTATTCGACTCGGCTGGAAAAGCGAGTCCCGACTCGAACTCGGCTCGCATATAGTCGAGATGTTATGACGTTACAATCTTAGACCATATACCTAAGATCGTATATATGGTCTAAGGTACCACCACCTTAGTGCTACCGACCTGCCCCCTATAACGACGCCACGGCGTGCCTTCATTCTGCCCGCATTCTCCCATCAAGTTGTGCCAGAACACTCTGCCGGCAGAACACAATACTTCTACTTCCGAATAGGGCTATTAGGGTCTGCTGTCCAATTCAGGGCATATACAGAGCATAGCCTGCTTCGAGCGTCATTCTGATACCATAATGCCCGCATTCTGCTCGCATCGTATGATTGCAGGCTATGATCGATATGGGCTCGAGGCAGACGTTGCCGACTGGATTATTTAGAAGTGTAATTAGAAAATTGCATTCAGTAGATGAAATTATTGCAGGAACTAATTTCCAGAAAATTGTGCACTTAATAAACAATAGTTACATAAAATATAGATTCTAAAAGTAATTGTAATGAAAGAGGGGTTTATTAAAAAGTACATGAATATGGAAAAATATACAGGGTGTCCAAAAAATGGTATACTTCCTTGAAAATGGTGATTCTCGAGGTCATTTGAAGTAACTTTTTCTTTTGTTAAAATGTTGTCCAGGGCTTCGTTCAGGAGTTATTAACGAAAAGTACGGACCAATTAGAGCGCGGCTCTAGCTGGAAGATTGCTATCAGCGACAGGTCGCGCTGAGCGTGGCATTGGCATTGATCAAATCGGAATCCGCTGTACTCGCGCTCTGATTGGTCCGTGTTTTTCGTTAAGAACTACTTAAAAATGACGCGGACAACATTTTCGCAAAGGAAAATCTACTTCCATTGACCTCAGGAATTACCCCTTTCAAAGAAGTATAAAATTTTTCGGACAGCCTGTATAAGTAATACGAGTTAAATACATAATATGTGGAGTTAAAGATGCAACCTACGTTATTTGAGATTTAGAGAATATAAATTCTCGAATTTATTACAATAACTAACTAATTACAGACATGAATTCCTCAATTAACATACTTTACTCATTAGATAACAAAAATTTATTTCATAAATTGAATCGAGTAATTTGTTAATTATTTCACAAAATCTTCATATATCAATTATTGCCGTTCTCCAGTATGCAAGTATGTCAATATAAATCATTCTGTAAAAGATGTATCCTTATTTAACTACAATTATACGTGAAATAATCTCATGTCTTGTGTAAAACACAGTTTGTTAAAAAACTCCAACAATTCGTTAAATAATATTTTTAGTATGAGCAACAGAAAAAACATCGTTCTGCCTAAAGCTGTTGGAATTGAGATTTCCATTGCACTATAATAATTTGTTATAACACCTAGTCTTAGTTTATTCAACGCGATTTTTCTGCGACATTGTTCAACCGAACAATTGCTGTTATATTCTGAAAACGAAATAGAGACTAATTAATCTCATTCAGTGTATTTGTGCACAATGAGCTCCGTACAAAAGCGTGACGTGATAATATCAAATGATGTACATATGTATAGTACTTACATAAGGATAGGATACTGTAGAATACCTTACTGGAATTTTCAGAAATGCGATCTGGACGGCGGGATTCTTAAAACTTGATCGTGAGTATGTAAAAGTGTAAATCATAAAAAAATCCCACATTACGGCATCACGAGGTCATCCGTGAAGCTGCACAGAGCTTCTTCTGGAAGTGTTCTAATTTTACTCACATTTCTTTTGATCTCTCTAGATTAACCTGATTTTATATCATTCGCATATATATGTACATCTCAATAAGAACGATAATAAATAGTAATTTTTGTAAATTTTCAAAATTCATACAATGTAAATTCGATTGTAAATTTTCAAAATTCATTAATCATTGGTGAAATAGGTTTAAATATCATAAGATTTACAGCTGCTATTACTATTGAAAAATAAGAATAATAAAATATTATAAAAATAATTAATACTCAATTTAATGTTCATGCATTCGTCAAATTATTAACCCTCGAATAAGTGTTTCAAGTTTTTGTTGATACCGAAATGCAAATCTTTTTGCATATTATAAACGAATGCGTACTCATACAAAATAAATATATGTATGTATGCACGTATATTATATGACCTTGATAGAATTCCAAAAATATACTTACAGGAAATATAAGTATCAATATATTTAATTCTGGACAGATTAACAAATGTCTACAATAGTTTTCGTTATATCATAATGTAAGTTTTATATTATAAATAATTTATATATATATATAAATATTTATATACACTTTCGAAATCCTTGGACGAGATATCTCGCATCCAGGGTTGCTACCTCTCCGGTTTTCCCCCGAAAATTCCGGGTTTTGAAACAAATCTCCGGGCACCGGTTTTATAGGATAAATCTCCGGGTTATAGAAAAAATGAGATAATAATAAATTGTTATGCTTTGTATTGTTTTTTCAATTTTTAGGTTTGTTTCATATTGCAACATCTGTTGGGGAATTTCTATAATCTAAATATCACTTCAAAAATAAAGAATTTGGAAGATTTTGCAGAATAGAGAAGATTCCTTGTAGTTATAAATTTCTGTAAACACTAGTCTTAAACTCCTATTGCTTTCTTTGTTGCAGCTTTATTATTGTATTTTTATATACGATAAAAGTTAATTTGAAAAACTGACATTTTCAAATTTTTAATTGTTTAAGCTTAAAAGATTTCCACATTTGTTTCCCGGGTATACGAAAGCAAACCTTTCTTTTTGCTTTTTACATCTCCCGATTTATATTCGAATCTCCGGGTTCGAATATGTGACACTCCGGTATTTATACATATGGTGATAAGGTGGCAACCCTGCTCGCGACATAGTGCTGGCCGATTAACGCTTCTGACGAAATATCTCGCGACCTGGTACTAGCGAATTATTGCTTTTGACGAGATATCTCGCCATCCAGGACTGACCGATTAATGCTTTTGACCATAAACATTGCCACCTAACACCAATGTTTTGGCACTGTAAACGGATATATTTTATAGCTAATTCTATCCTTACGGCTAAAAGGAAGAAATAAATGCTATTTTTATTGATTTGTTGAAATTAATTTTATTTACTTTCTATATGATATAACTTAACCCTTTACACTCGAGAGACGACCCTCAGCCGCCACTAAAAATTGCTGTACCATTATTAAAAATATTGTTTGTATTATTAAATATGTTGGTATCTAATCAATAACTAAACATTTAAGTATTGTATGAGATATATCAATTGCATACCCATAAAATTAAAAAAAAATCCAATGTAGAATGGAATTATTCTAGGTCGGAAGAAATGTTTAACTTTCCTGTTAAAATGGGTCCGAGTGGAAAGGTGTTACATATAGAGCAACATTACTAATAATATTGTTATACATATGAGCATATTAACACTGACATATATTATATAAAGTAATGCTAAATGAATGTGATAAATTCCATACTGTTTATTCGTTATATCTAATAAATTTCTAAAGATGGTATTGTACTATACTGTATTAATTCTCTTATTCAGTCATTATTCTTACATAATCCTAGGTAATTGCACCATTCATGAAAATGGATTTGAATTTTAATATTGTTGGTATTTTAAAGAGGAAGAAAATTTTTTTCTCAAATTTTTCACTCTTCAGCCGAAGGTCAAATTTGCAAAACAAATATATTTTTAATATTTTTGCATTAAAAAATGACATTTGAAGAACAGTCTTTTGCGATGATGATTAGAAAAATGTATCTATCTTTACTAATAACCGTGATATAAATTGTTCTTGAAGATAGTTTTCTGTACAAATCGATTGAAATGGCAAACTTTGAAGATCCATTTCTTTTAAACAATTTTGAAGATGACGAAATGATGGCTCAAACCCTCCTCATATTCATTGGGACCACAACATATTTCAATTTCAGTCAAAAAAGGTGTTCGCCTTCACGTGGAATGGCCCGTTACATAACTTCTATAGTTACAGCGCAAGTTGCACTTAATATTAAAAATTTAACTACTTTTTTCAACACCTTATTTCTCAAAAGTTGTGAGCGACGGAGGAAAACAATTTCAATCCCTTGTTCATAGCATCAAAATCTACACGAATCATTAGAGGTCGGCAGACACCGGAAATTCGGGTTCGGGTCGAGACTCGAAAATTCGTGATACGCGCGTACCCGAAGTCGAAATCGGGTCGGATCTGGAACCCAAATTTATACGGTTTGGATACCTTGTCATAGAATTTCGAGTCGACTTCGACTTCGAGTATCCAAAATTTTTGGGTACCTGAGTATCACAAATTTTTCAAGTCCGATCAGATCGATCCGATCCTTAAAATCCGACTTGAGTTTCGGGTACCCGAAATTATCCACCCACCTCAACGAATCATGTACATATTGTCACATGTAGGTACGTACATGAATATACTAGAACGATGAATAAAAGATGATACTGACCAACGACTTCCTTTCAAAGCATTATTAATTACATCACATAGCGTACCGAGGATAAATTACACATAATTGGAGAATTAAACATTCTTGATTACTAAGATAGGATTTGTTTAGATTACCTTCTGTAGAAGGAAAATGAAAATTAAGCGAACCAACCTTTCGTGAACGAGTATGAATTGAAATGCGAATGTTTATACAAACTGTAGGTTTCATAAAATATAATTTATTAAACGAGAAATACAATCAATGTTGTCAGTTTTTCAATCTGCAAAGTATCGACTTACTTGATGAGCATGCCAATACCTGTTGACTATGCTGCGATAGAGGTCAGATTATTAGTTTGAAGATCTTACTTACAACGAAACGAAGACACGAGATAATAAACACAATCAAGTTGAGTATGTACACAAAACATTGTTTGCATGGTAACGAACTCTCGCAATTTGATCAATGTTACAAAATCGTGATGTCAACATTATGCACAATAGTGTACAAATAGTGCACAATTTCTGAAATTTTAGGTTGGTGCATTGCACTTGATAAGTAAACTAGAAGTTGAAGATTTGATTAAATTAGTAATAATTAATATATAATATAATTAGTAATATATATAATATATAAGATAATATAATTAATAATAGTTAAATTAATAATAATTTGATATAGAATTAATATTCTATGCAGTTTCCATTTTTCTTTTTTTTAAAGGTATAATTAATAAAGAGTATTTTTAAAAATGACGTGCCCTGGTAGGTGATTTCAAGGCGGAAGAACATGAGAAATGTTATTTAAAATCTGCTGTAAATTTCTGTAAAAACCATAAAATTAGTAACAATTGTAACAACGTAAATACAAACTTCGTTAAAATCCGCATTCTGTTTTGTTTAGCTGGTGAACGGGTGCTATAAGTTCGTAAACACCCGTGGTCTGGTCGTCGATGTATAAGTACTTGTGTCTTTGTGGCTGTAATGAGCTAGTCAATATCAGTTTTATCCGGTAAAAGCAATCGAATGTAACTTGTGTCATCTCTCATTGCACAATAATATAACCGCGACGACCAATGAAACGGCAATTGCTTTTTAATTGGTGACGTACGTCTCAAACAATTGAACTCCTGAAGTATAAAGCACGATCCCTTCTTCCATCACACTTAACCAGTGCAAGAATTCGTGATTCATTATTTAGCCTTATACACAACAGTCGTTGATGTGTTCTTTTAGTATTTCAATTATGAATGATATTCCGCCGTCGAACTGGCTTTGATGCTTAGCCGAGATTATTATCGACATATGCAGATTTTATACAACGCAATGCCATGAAAAAAACTGTTTCGTATGCGGCAGAAACGTCGAATCAGTTTCGAATCGTTGTAAATAGGATCTTGACTTCACTTCGTTAAACTGAATCAAAATCCTGCAATTAAATCAATTATTACAACTAATTCTTTCCTGAAAACTTCGAGAGTTCGTATCTCGGGAACACCTTATGCTAAAATTATGTTCGTGTAGTGTTTTGAAAACGCTCCGATGACAGCAATAATAATATACAATAAAAAATATGGGTTTCAATTTAAGAATTCAAAATTGACCTTAATTCATTCATACTTCTAAAGATGTTTGTTCAGGGAACTTAAAATGGGACAACCTGTACACCTCAATAGAGACTATCAATGAAAACTTATTATGTTAAACAATAGTGCAATTTAGATGTTATAAAAATAACAAGTCGTAGGATAAACAATTTTAGGAAGGGATTCATCATAACCCACTACTGATTCAGTAGTGTTACATAATATTCTTGAATCTTAGGTGTTTCATACCTAAGATTACACAACATGCATCGGTAAACACTATGTTTAAAAAATTCGACAAGTTCAACAATATAAAATTTTAAATGGTGTAACCAATTTCAACCCACTTCTAACTATTGATTAAGAAACTTGGTGAGAAAAAATGTTTTGAATGGGTGAAAGAGTATAATAATATTGAGAGTAATATTAATAATAAGTTAAGAATAATAGAAAGTTAATATTAATAGTAAGAGTATAATGTAATTATACTACTTCCTTTACGTGGCGCGTTTTGCTAGTTCTTCAAAATACAAGATTTGTTACTCCTATCTCTCGTATCTTTATACAAAAATGAAAATTATGGGAGTCAAGCAGAAATTTTTTTCGTTATTTAGTAATTTTAATAAGTTCAACGTAATAATATTTTTGAATTGTTTATATCTTTTTAATGTTGGAAAATTCTTGTCATGTTTGCATAAAATCCGTAATCCACATTCATTAGGGTATACTCTTAATATTGATTGGTGCTGTTAACTATTGTTTAAGGCAATAACATCGTAGAATGACAGCTCACTGAATATTCCATTAACAGTTATTTATAAATTGTAATCGGTAACAATTAACACCGAATTACATTAATGTTCGGCGCGGGCTGGCCTGTGAGAAGTAGCCAACCACCGAGGAAAACAATTCTTAGGAGATGATCTCACACGAAGACAACCTGCTAAAATTGGTTCTTACTGGAACGATACGATCATTTTCTTTCTACCCGAGTGAATACGCGAATCCCTTGTACACATATGCAGTTTCATTTAGTAAATTGGGAATAGTTAGCGCGTAGGATTGCTTTAGAACAAGGGGTCAACCACGGCTATTTTCTAGCCGAGGATAGATTTCAACGAAAACATGTCACACTGACCTGGCATTGACTCAAATTTTCAGAATTTTAGTGACAACTATTTCCTTTACTTCCAGTTTCCGAAAATACAGAGTGAGACATCTAACATAACTCGCATATTATTCACTGTATGAGAAAAAAATGTCAAGCAAAACTTGCATGGTATCGAATTACAGTAATTCGATCATTTCCAAATCGGATGCCTGACAACACTTTTCCTCAATTTCAAAAAATATCAAAAGTATAATATAACATCAGAAGTTAATAATTAATAAATAAAATGCTGTGTATTCTAAGCTATTCTTATTCAATTGAATGAACAAAGTAGGACAAATCATATTTGTTTACACATTTTTAGGTGTTAAGGAACTTTGTCAATACAATACAGCTACCTATTATTTTATTGATATCTCAGAAACTTTTAGTTTTAGAAGTTTTACAAAAAGTTTTACACAGGAAATAATACAATACCGTTTCATGTAGTTTTTGATTTTTTATTCGAAAATAAAATTTAGTTGCTGTTTTTAATTAACATTGCAAGCTATATAACATAGTAATTATGAATTTGAAATTATCCACTTCTTAGAACTGAAGACGAATTTTGTGAAAAATAATTGTTATCGCATCAACAAACTACATTTCTCCACTTAATCCTCTAAACTTTTGCTCTGTTTTTAAAAAAATAAAGCCATTATTTTAATCTTCGATTTACAGTAACTATGTAAATGCATATTCTTAGTTTTTATAAAATTAAAGGGAATTATACATTTATGTGTAGTGGATTATTATGATTTCCCATTTTTACTAAATTTCCGAAAATTCAAATCAATAATCTTTTGCTTCCTAGTATTAAACATTCTGTGTTGCTATGTAGTTGGTTGTTAATTAACAACATGTTCTCAACGTTTTTAAAAACTCACTTAATTCATACATTAAAATCATACAAGTTTCAAAGAAGTCGATGATCAAATTTAGAAATTTCGTTTATTATTGCGACACACGAAATTTTTTAGCAAAATTCTTTTAGATGAAAATTAAAAGTTTCAATCCGTTACATTTCACAATTAGTGATACAAGAATGAACACGCTTATAGAATGAGTGATGCTCCCAAATCCCTGAAACCCGCAAGAAACTATAAAAACGATGCATCTTCCACGGGAAACTGGAGCAACCTCCTATCATTCTCATAAAGTGCCTCTTTCTTCGCGTCGGCCGTTTCCCATCAGTCACCAAAATATTTTTAAACGTAACTAAACAGTCAAACACCCTTCCGGATTAAATAAATACAGTATCTCTATCCAATCTACAGTTGTATTCTGACTTGTGCACTTAATCGCCAAACAATGCTGAAACAATGTTCACGTGATAAATACGAATAATAAACTAAACAAACATTACACTGCACGCTTTATGCATTTATTGTAAAATATTAATAGATAAAATGGAAGACAGTAGAAAAATTAAAAAATTTTGAAGACATTGATATTACTATTTGCAACTTATTCGAATAATTAAAAAATAGAAAAAAGCTTACTATTTGGTTCGCTGTCTTTAGACAAAAATTTCTTTTCAATTTTATAAATTAAGAAAAACCAATGCAGTGTTTATTTCGATGAGTGTATATTTTGTTCAATGAATGTTTCATTTTTTCTAATCGTATATAATATATTTATCTAAATTTTATGTGTGCACAGAATTTCAAGTATTTTATTACGAAAATATTTTCTTTCGTCACTGCAACTACCTAAGCAGTGTGTGTTTGTTTTAAAATTTTGTTACCTTTAAGTTTCATGTTACAAGTGTGTGCGCTTTTTCGTAATCGTCATATTTCTGCAAGTGTACACCAATAATATTTACTACATTCTTCAAATACTTTCTATAAATGTATATACAGCATTGTATATTATTAGAATATACGGTGTGTTCCATTTCAACCTGTCCCTTCAAATATCCAAAAAACTGTTAATACCGAAAAATGTCGGAACAGATAAATTGCATTCTTTAAAACGAAATTTTATACGTTTAATGTACTAGTCAATGCAGTTTGTGATATTTTACAAAGGAGACAAGTACACAAGTATCAATCTTAAATTAAACGCTTATAACATTTTTTAAAATTTCGGTTATCTTTTTTCCTCTGTTTTAACTTTAAATGCTAAAATAAGATAGTACTCGAAGGTATTACAAAAAATTACTGAACTTCTTCATCTAGATAAAAAATGTTCAGATTGATACGAGTAACAAATTATTTTAGAAAAAAATAGTGTGCACAATATTCAATAAACAAAAATTTTAACTGCAGTACTATACTAAATGTAATTTTTATTTAATACTAAAAATATAAAACAACCCTTGTAAAAGTACCATTGCAGGGGATGTTTCACCCTAAAAAGACAAAAATTTGTATTATACAAATTTATCGATATAATTATAATATTAATTAAAACATTGTAATTAGGTAACTGTCCTATTATTCGCATACTCATGTTTCACTAATCAGTACGGATAATCGAGGCTCTACTGTATTGTGAATTGAACAAGTAAATATGATCGAAACTGTGTTGTGTTTGATGTCATTTCGATCATAAAAATGGCATAGAAATATTGATAAACGTTTCATAGACGAATAATGACAAACAGGAAGGTTTTGTTAATGGATTAGTATTGTTTCATTGATTCGCTGGTGTCAGTGTTTTGTTTACTCGCTATCCTTTTCTACGTTCGACGCTAGTGATCAGAGACCAAGGAATAGTATCTGCACACGATATAAATTATATTTTAGTCTCAAAGTTTTCATATACATAGTGTTCCATTTTAATCACACTATTTGGAAAAATGTTTCTTACGAAACTTTTCTGTTTCGAAGGGGACGTAATCCAGTGCCGCTATTTTGTTTATAAGTGTAAGTGTGAAAACCATATGCAAGTCATCTTTATTTATTTATAATATTAATATTATTAATAATGGGATCGTATAATTTTTTGTGCAATATTCGATGCATCTCAATATTCTAAATAGAAATGTGTTAATTTACTTATGTCGAAGAACGACATTATTTTGGGAGATATTTTAATTTTAATATTGCGAATCCTTATTTTAATACATACAATGTACAGGCACGTAGTCTTCTATAACACGTGGCATATTTTATTTTACGATTTAGAGGATAATGGTAGAATTGCAACAATTTTTGGCGTCGTGTTCGTCTCGTTTTTCTAATTAAAATGACTCCAAACACGATATAATTACGATTATAATAACTCGTGTAACAAGCAATTAAAATTTCGGGACTGAAAGAGCCTCTACGTTTAGCACAGTACAAAAAGAAATGTAGCACCTCTATTAGATCTGTCGCTCGGCAGACCCGACTATACGACAGTTACGGAAATACATAAGGGAGTGTCGTAAAGGTTGGGACAGTGCGTTTTCCCCACATTAACGCAGTGGCAACACCACTGTTATGGTTGTCCACTTTTTTTTCTGTTTATAAACAAACTTTTCATGAGCATTAGAATCGACAAGTCGTGTTCAGTGTAGCTGTGCCAAGCAAAGGCTAAAAATATCTTCTAAAAAGTATTAGTGTATTTCTTATTGATTCGTTTTCAACCGAAAATTTTTCATCTATCATTGAAGGTAAATATATCTAATTTGTTCGAAATTTACTTTAGTTAAATGTGCAAAAATAAATTATGCACTTATCGCGATGTGAATTTGTTTTTTTTTTGTATGTTTCGAAATGGAGGTTTTTGTAAAGGTTGGGACACGAACTTTTTTCTTTGTTTTGCATATAGACGTCATTTTTAATGACGAGCATCGAGCGTAGCATCCGTGTTGTCTGCGATCAAGCCTCTACAGACAGCAACACAGGCCAAAAAGCCCAATCGTGAACGACAGCCGGTGAAAAGCGCTATTTTCACTGCGACAGATAATCTTTCGACATTAAGAGAAAAACAAGCAGAAAGCGCTGTTGCGAAGAAGAAAGCGCCAATAAAGACAACAAAAAGCGACACCGAAAAAAACACCATCCAAAAAATTGACACCGAAACAAAACATCATCCAAAAAATCAATCAACACCAAAACGAACGAAACGGGAATTGTTATTTTCATCCGATTCTTCGAACTCGTCTACTTCAGAAGATATACATAGATTTTGTTATCGTCTGCATGAAGAAAATGCCAAAGAAGTTGAGCCGCTCGAATACAACCCCCTCGAAGAAAGCTGCGCACCTGAAATGCACTAATATGTGCAAATATTGTGAAAACGGATCAGATTATTCAGCCGGTTATTATTGAGTTAATAACGTTTTTTGTGTGAAATCATGATCGAAGAAATAACTACTCAATAATAATTGAATACAAGGCATTTTTATTTCATTTCAACACCTGCTTCTCAGATTTTTCGGGTGTCTCAACTTATACGGCAAAATATTTTTTTACCAAAAACATTGTCTTGAGGAAATTGGTTATAACTTTTTATCCATTAACGCTATTATAATATTTTTCTGCGGCGAAAATGTAGCTGGAAACTATAACTCTCATAAATTTTATAGCTATATTTTATTATATTTAACACTATAAATTTTATAGTTGAAAAACAAAATGTGTCCGAATCTTTACAACATTCCCTTACTACTGTACTTGAAAAGCGAATTTTGTTGGAACGTCGACGACTTTTATCCCCTGTCTTTTGGTCGATGATTTTCCGGCGGCAAGACGGCAGGGGCCGGCATTGATACATCATCCCGTAATTGATAGATTGATTTACAAGTTCAGGTCTTTGACACGCGCCAATAAACTCGATGCGGTGCGGTCCCTCTGCTCTCTACCATGGCTCGTTGCGACCAGTGATAGGCAGCGTCGAATGCTTTTCTAATTGAAATGCGTGTGAAACACCCATACCTCTATTAAATATACAGGGTGAGTCATCTAACATTTGCACTTCAAATATCTTTGTTGTTTTTGAAGATACGTCAAATGTTTTAAGGACAGAGTTGAATGATTCGACGGAGGCTGCGCGATGTCATCAAAATATTTGTTTTTATATAACTTTTTTAAGAGATCTCAATATCACCTTCATTTGTTTCAAACGGTACTACCCCTTTTTAAATATATACGATGACAGTCCCTTTCATTGGGAATTCAGTGACTATAGTTACTCAAGGTCATTCAAGCTCAAAAACAGGAAGTACATAGGATTTAAACAGATTTGTTGATATGTTAAGGGATAGTGAAAATATTACTGTAAGACGAAGTATTCGATATTCGATTAAATACAAAATGCCAAAGTCATTTTGTAATGAAATAGCAATCGAATACAACATATCTAAATACATTTTCTATTTGAAAAAAAAATAAATTATATTATTTATTTTACAAGAATATTTCTTGAAATGCTTGTTGCCCGTGAAAAGCTGAATTATGTTTATGTCTCTGTTAATCATACATTTTTAATTATAAACAGAACGGTTTTAGGGTTTTTTGGGGTTGTACAATCTAATTCTGGTGTATTATTTATTTGCTAAGCTGGCTTTATAAAACTACCCTTATAGACAGTGTTTCAATCTAAAAAATTGAAATTCTGCTGGTTAATTTCAAATGTAATAGTTACAGAGTTCACTTGCTCTAAAACTATGATTTTTACAGATTATTAATTTGACACGCCTAAACGAATTTTAAATGAATATAAAGTTACAAAAAAAACGTAATTCGAACGAAAATTAACATAAAAATTGTTATTAATTGCATCACAGAGGCGCGAAGAAAACTGACAATGAGTGATACATTACTTGATAAGACTTAATCTTGTCTGTTATTTATTTAACAAATGAGATCAGATATAAGTTTGTGACACATACTCTGTTCCAATCTATCTCAATTAAGTACACTCCGCGACAATACTATAAGACAATATATATTAAGTATATAAATCTATGTTACAAAAAAAATTTCTTTTTCTTGTATATCATGGGCTTACTACTTGAGAAAGTTTTGCTTCAACGCTCGAAAATTTCTTTTCGAGGAAATATTAGAAATTAATATTTCTATGAATTACGAAGTTAGATAAGAATAACTGATAACATTGCCTATTAATCATGGTGAGACTATAACTATTATTAAAACTAGGTAAAATTATTGACCATTAAAAGCGATTAGTGTGTATTACCTTATGAATATGACAAAGATTGTATTTATTCAGAGTTTCTACAAATTGTTTCTTATTACAATATAAGCTTGAATAAGACCATTATATAAACGCATCTTTATACTTTCAATAATTATAAAATAAAAAGTTTGAGGCCGATCATTTGACCGGATTAGTAGGACGAACTGAATAGTACAAGTCAGTGGTACACATGCAATATTATAAATAACAGACTGTTCAAATGAACTAACATATGATTATTTCAAATAACTTGTAGCCAAATAGGATATGTTATCTTCATTATTTTTTTGATTGATTATTTTTCAAAGAATTTATTTCAATAATATCCATTCCTAAAAGAAACTATGTATTTCCAAATAGTATTTTGTTTGAATAATTTTTCATTTCAGTTACATTTTACAAATAAAATATTAAGTAATTTCACGTTCAGAAGAGGTTATTGAATAACCTAAATTAATTATTAACTTTAAATTTGCTAATTTTTGTAGTCGAATGATTGAAGCTGCATTCATTTAAAAAATTTTTCTTTAGTACAGGAAGTAAATGAAATTTTTGACACGTAGTCAAATAGGATAATATGTTATCTTAACGACTATTTGTCAAATAATTAATTTCAATAATGCTGAAGCCCGTCGTTAACATCTTCCGCGAGGTAGTCGAGGAGGAGAGGAGCGCGCGCACGCGCCGCCGCGTGTGTATTTAAGTGGGTGTGCACGCGTGTGTTTGGAAGAGTTTTACGGAGAAAGGGAAGCTCGACGCATGCTTCCTTCCGGGAATGTCGACCGGCTCGAAGGATTCGAGTGTTCTACTACGGTGTTCAGTGGCTCGCGTTGGATCCTCGGTGATCGTTCGAAGCAGCTTGTGGCTCGCGTCGGTTTTGTGAATCACGGGTGGATCGCGACCCGGTACTTATCGTCAACTGTCAAACCTCGGCGACTAGTGAGTGATCCCGTTTTCAATCCAACGGAATAGTGAGATTTCATACCGTTTTAATTCTTCGCGCACCAATCGTTCTTTCTGTATTTTTGACAGCGATTTGAAAACCGCGCGCCATCGCGTTCGAAAGATTGTGTTTCCACCGAGAAGCGAGCGGGGACTTTGATTTTCCTTCGGAACGAACGTTTCTTCTTTGCATGTGATCTGCCAGCCAGATTTTTGCATGTCCTGTTTCCGATTCGGAGTGACAGCAACAAACCAAAACTGTTCTCCGTTACGTTTTTCTTTCTCGTTCGCCGTTTCCCCGCGTAGTTTTCACGATGGAACATTGTGCATGGTGTTTCTGCATGTTGAATGTTGATTTCATGTAAGTTTTTTTTTCATTGGTAATTTTAAGGATAATAGTCCGCGGCAGTAGAGTTTCGAAGAGTACGTCTCACGCTGTACTGGTTCTAGATTTTTTCAGAGTATGCGATGTCGAGATTATAATTCGACCGAATAGTTTGAATTGCAACATTTTTAAATCTCTTTGAACATTGGGATACGACGAAGAAAAACGTAATTTTGTTATTAAATCCAATTTTAGAGAAATACTCTGAAACATTCAAGAGTACTTTCAGAAATGTAATTTCCTATTGTGTTTTTTGCGTTTTACATTACTTTGTGGATTATTATTCTACCATAACAAATTATATTACAGTGTTGTATACGTGTAAAGCTAATTTCGTATAAATGTTAAATATATCGCCCACGCGTAAACGTGCGTTAACATAAGTTTATATTAAAAAATGACAAATAGCTGTTCTAAATTTAATTTTAGACTGCGGATCTTTATGCAAAATAAAATTTTTTTACACAAATCGCAAGAAACAAGGACCAAGTAAAATTTCATTCGTTTATAATTTCAATAAGGTAAAAATAGTCGTAATTTTCTGAAATCGTTTTAATCTTTTTATTGATTCAAGTTGCAACTTGCAGCTACTTGTTTTTGTGATAAGTGCATACAATCCACATTCTAATTATTACATAAAAGAGAACATATAATTATTTATTTCAAAATGTAAGTTTAAAACAGTTATTTTCCAAATGTAATTGTATTTTTGCTTGCTATTTACCAATTTTGTTTTTCATTTAGAAATATGACAGGAATCTTGAGTCTCCTATAGTCTGATAATTTTCTGTTGTGCAAATTGTAATGATAAAAGACAGCGGATTTTATGCATTTATGGCAAAAATGAATAGGTGTAATTTAAAACTGTAATTAAATTAGTAAAATTTAAAAATACTGTTATATTATTTTCAATGTATTAAACGGGCTAAGAATGAAAATAAATTCCTAGTTCACTCCAGTTTGTTGCAATTCAGGTAGAAAATTTTGTATTCTGCATATGTATAAGAATCCGTTGTCTGTAACTACTTACGCGATACAAATACATTAGCTATATATTATTATTTCTATGTTAGTTATTTTACACGAACGAGACTGCTCCATTATACTTGTAAAGTGGACGAAGTAACCTATCTATTCTGAACTCAAGTCTCTTGTAGTTTTCGACGTATTTTCGCAAAACTTCAAGTGCAAGCTGAATGTTTATAGATCGGAAGTGAAACGTTTCTAAGCATGTGATCGTTCGATCTCTTTCACAGTCCCAAAATTAAACTCTATGAAATTCTGAGATATTCGCGTGGAGTTCGCTAAAATGTTTACGGATTTATAAAATAGATTGTTGGTTATTTGTTTCTGGACTAAAATATGTTCAAACGAATTTTCTTCGCTGGCTAACCGTATCAGTCTGTCACCTGGATTTAACTAAAAATCTCAGTACACTTGTAATAAACTGATGCCTCGATTATTCGAACTAATCGTTATCTTGTTTAAATATTCTACTGTGTTGATAATAAATACAAGGTGCCGGATAACATGCAGGAGCGACCACGAGTTCTTTATGAAGAAATAAACAAAAGGTGTCGATTACAATTGCTTCATCCATAACTTTTTTCGAGAAAATCAAGTTCGAAGATCCGCTGCGCACGTATGCTATAACTGCTACGGTACGGTCCGCCAAGCAATTTATAATGACGTGTCTCTTAATTGTAACTTTCGATATCTTGGCTCTAAAAAAAGGTTGTTACCAATTTATCACACTTTTGAAGATTTCAAGAATCAAAACACGAGAGTTCATGCACGAGCAATTAAATGGGTACATTAATCCTGTGACTGATAAAACAAAATTTTGTTCATTGAACATTTTCTTTTCGTTTTTTCTTGACTCGGCAGCCTTCAAATGCAGCGTAAACATTTTCTATAAACACGATACGTGCTATACATTGCTCGACGTACATAGCGGATTTTCAAGCTTGATTTTTTCGGAAAACTAAGACAAAGATGAAAGAATTTTATTGTATATTCTCGGTTTATTTTTTCATAAGAAGTTATCTCGTGCCCATTTGCACAGATTCGGATAACATTTGTTCATTAAATTATATTTTTTTGAGATCGGTTTCACAAAAATTGTTTAAAAACTTCAAAACTTTCTTATAATAAATACTTTTTTGATATTTGACAATGATAGTCATTACTATATAGACTGCGGATCTTTATGCATTTATAGGAAAATTCAGTGGATGAAATTCAAAATTGTTGGAAAATTTAAAAAATTGAAGTTGTCAACCTACGATTTCTTCTGTATTAAAATCATTAATGGAAGAAATAACATTTAATTTGGTTTCTATTTCTTGCAGTCGATGCCGACAATTTTTATTTTGCATAAACATCCGCAGTCTAGTCATTACATATCAAATTGAAAAATATTATCCTGCGAAAATTAAGGGTTAAAACGTGCTTTTAATTAAAATTTAGATACAACAGTATATACGTACAGGTCACGCGTTACGATATAATAATCTGAGAGCCATATATGTGTAGGTTAAACATTCATTATGATATCAATTAATGTTATCGGCGCTTGGGTTCGATCAATTGTTACTATTTAATAGCATGTTTGCGATATAATTAACGACGTTTCGGTCTTATTTTAGACCATTTTCAAGAAAAATAATTGCGTTTGCTATATGTGAAAAGAATTGGAACATATTTTTAAGAACAGAAAAACCCTCTTATTTTAAAATTTTTTAATTTTTACGCGACAATACATACACGTGTCAGTTCCATGACCGTAGGATAGACACTTAATTGATTTCAACAATTTACGATCGATAAAAAAAAAATTGAATATTTATTCAATATATTAACATAAACTGAAATTTATGCAGGGTATACCGCTTAAAACAGAGTACTAAAATGTTTTCTCTGTCTGTAGTAATAAGAACTATATTTTTATGTAATTTAAATAGTTTCCAAACACGAAGCAAACGACGGACAATTATCTTAATGAGTATCCTTGTTTAATGGTTTTTTCAAGGTCACTCGTGCATTTTTACTTATATGCATATCATTGTACCTACTGTGTTTTACAGGCACTGAACCTTACTGCATCACGCTTGAAATTAAGTTCTACAATAATTTAAAATATGTAAATTAAAGGACATTTCAAATTCATGCGGTTACAATACATGGAAGAATTTATAATAATGTTGGCTACAGCACACAATAGAAAAAACTATAAGTATATAGTAATAAAACATGAATGACCTTAAAAAACGATTAAAAAATGACATTTATTAAAAACATCAGCCTCGTCTCTGGAGATCATTTACGTTGCATAAAAGATATTGGGGTGTATTATTACACATAGAGATGACATTTGGGTGGCCTGTTTTAAATAGAACACCCTTTATATACTTTAAATATTTCATCTAATAAACTGGAGCGAAAATTTCGTAAAATTTTAATTAATTAATCGGAACAAAAGTGGAGTAACTGCTGTAAAATGAAAAGGATACAAAAATAAATATTTAAACTGGAATTAGTAGGTAAATATTACTGTTCGAAAGATCAGCTAAAATGATTGAGCTTTTATGGATTCAAGGTTAATAGGATAATATTGACAAGGTCAAGGTAAGACCATAGCACTAAAAATAGTAAGAAACATCAAATGATATAATACGGTATCTTTCAGGCTATTTGTCTTACTAATTGCAATTATTGGTATGGTCAAACATTAAACACAAATGTATGAACAGAAGGTAGGAAAGCTATCTCACTTCTCATTATGAAGTGAATATATCCATATTCATATCCTTTTGCGTGAACATGAACTCAAAGGAAGCATGCAATTTATAAACGACTTTTAATGTACATGGAGCGCAATTTTGATGTATTATTTAATAATGTTCTCATGGTGGGTGTCAAGCATTACAATAAGATAATCTTGACAATTTGAGTATATCAACATATCCGTATAATTAATAAAAGCAGCGGCGAAGTTTCCGTTTACGTCCATTCTCAGAATTCGATGAAATTTTGAAAATAGGTTCTTTTTTACTAAAATGACGATTGCCAGAAAGATTTTTGGTAACTTGAAAAAAAATTTTGTCACTCTCTACCTTACCAACAAAGTCGTAAACGGCCCACATACCTCTATTACTAATTCAATTAATTCGTTTCGCGCACAAATTACTCGCCAAAACTAATCCAAATCTAACCAAGACCATAACCCAACCCTAAACTAACCCTAACCTGACTCAAACTAATGTCATTTCCGCTAGCTCTTAAAATAAACTTTTCGGGTTAACCTAATCCAAATTAATTCTCATCGCATAATCTTCCCATTGTAGATATTTATTTAATTGAAATTTTCTATACATTTTACATTAATTTGCAGAATATACATATTTAATATCTACAATTAATTGTAAAAATGGATCATCGCAGGCCTGCTTAAATGACTCATTATAAAACTATATAACTTATACGACTCTAAAAGCAGTTGACGAACTGTCACATCATACTGACGCATAGAAATTGAAATTGGTTTATGACTTATAAATCATTAAAAATGGTGAAAATCGCAATTATAGGTTCAAAAACTTTAAAAAATTGAAATTTTCACCAGTCTTCATCGTTTATAACTCGTAAATCAATTAACCAATTTTGATGAAGTTTTTAGCATGTAGGGTGTCTCAAAAATATTGTACTTTCTTGAAATGGGTGATTCCGAAGGTCGTTTGAAGTAACTTTTTCCTTTGCGATAATGTTCTCTGTGGCTTTATTAAAGAGTTATCAACGAAAAAGATGAACCAATCAGAGCACGGGTACAAAGGACAGATTCCGGCTCGGCCAATGCCAACGCTAGACTCAGCGTGAGCAGTAGTAGTCGCATTCTGATTGGTCTGTGTTTTTCGTTAATAACTCCTTAACAAAGCCGCGAAGAACATTTTCATCGAACAACATTTTTTCAATGAAGTACAACTTTTTTAGTCACCCTGTATAACATACGACTGCACAGCCATTTTTTAAATCTTCGTTCAGACCCAGATAAGAAAAGTAATAAAAATCAGGTTTTACCATTTTTTTTCGTAGTTTTGGTTAAGTTCAATTTATCAAAAATTTTCAACACCACAGAGAATACTTACCGATACGAAGTAGGATGTGCTGCAATAATAAGGGCATGAATAATAAAAGCATAGATACACTGAATATGTATATGATATCAAAGATTGTACGACGAGAAACAAACACTCGCAAAGAAATAATATTTCTCTTAATAATAGACAGCGAATTTTATGCATTTATGAAAAAATTATAAATATTTTACTTTCAGTCTTTTAAAATTGTTTAAGAAGGAATGAACTTTCTATTTGGTTTTTATCTTCTGCAATTGATGTAGGAAACTTTTATTTTGCATGGAGGTTTGCAGTGTGCTTACAAACAATAAAACAACTCGAAATGTAGTTGACTATAAAAATGGTTGTCATGTTCACAATTATGGTAGCGGGAATATTAGTTCTGATTATGAATCATTTAATTTAAATATTATATATAAATAGTTATATAGCAGTTATATAGAAATAATACATAATTGAAATATTAATTGAAGACGTAATAAATGTTCCGAGGGATTTTTTATATTTAAGACATTAACATCGCTAATCGTTTTTGAGAAAACAATAATGATGAACGAAAAAAAGCGTCCATAAATAAGTTTTTATTGCATTATTTGATTGTTTGCTGGTTATCGTTTCCGGGATCTCTCTTAGAAGTTGATTCACCCTAGTTGTATCAGTTCTACTTTACCCATTAGAGACAACTGACATCGAGTTTCTTCCAGATCGATACACTTTTTGTCCTTCCCATGCTTTCACAGAACATGTTTCGTGTTTACAGCAGCTCCAAAATGTAGTTGAATACCAAATTTTCAATTCTGGAAAAAGTGTCGATATTTAACCTGTGGTAATTTCGTAGAAAACAAGAGCACAGAAAGAAATTCCAACTTACTTTAAATCTTGAAACTCCTTCTTTCTAATCATTTTTCTTCCTGTTTTATTTCACTGAATCGTATACTGCATTCAATGTTGCATAATTCGGAGGCACTCCGCGTGGACGGGCGCGTCACCCGTCGCGACATCGCGCTCTCCCGTTTATTGAGTATTTAACAACACAAGGAAACAATATAACGAATAGTAATAAACGATGTTATTGCGAGGTTTGCTAGACGATCCTCTTCGTGTGACAGTCCGATCGCAACTCTCAACTGTCGACTCGTCAACAGCTTTCGTAGCAACCTCGCACTCTTTTATTTCCTTAAGGGTTGTCCACGGCGCGCGGCGGGCAATTCTGCATTACGGCGAGTTCACAGTGACCAGCCGCCGTAACAATGCAAAGGGTATAATCGGATAAGGTGGTGCAAAGTGCCTTTACACCAAATTGAATTTTCAATGTGCCATTCAATAGCTTATCCAAAGAAAAGGTAATTGTGCATATTAGGCCCCCCCCCCACCGATTTCGATGATTTTTTAATATGTTGTCAGGGTGAAGATTCTGAACAACTTTTTCCTTACATGTAATCGTCGCTCAGCCTTAGTTTTTGAGATATTTGCGAAAAACTGCAGTTACTACTACATTAAATTTTGCCTATACGTGAACGTCCGTGATGTCCGTATGCGTCAGTATGATGCGACCGCTCATCAACTATTTCACTACGATTATCGAACAATCTATATACCGCGTGAACTTTTTAAAATATATGATGATGAAGAATTAGGGATAAACTTCCGAAAAGCCCATATCTCCGATTTTTTATACTCTGGATTCTTATGTAAGAATTTGTACATATTACGACGACGGCTAATGACTGTGGATAACCCGGAAAGTTTATTTTAAGAACGTGCGGAAATGACATTAGTTTGAGTTATGTTTGGCTTAATAATTCTCCACGGTTTATTATTAAACTAACTCCACTTCCAGATTAACAACAACTTCAGTTATCTAGCCAAACCTAACTCAAACAAATGTCATTGTCGCACGCTCTTAAAATAAACTTTTCGGGTTATCCATAGTCGTTAGCCGTCGTCGTAATATGTACTAATTCTTACGTAAGAATCCAGAGTATAAAAAAATCGCTTTTCGGAAGTGTATCCCTAATTCTTCATCATCATATATTTTAAAAAGTTCACGCGGTATATTGTAGATCGTTCGACAATCCTAGTGAAACAGTTGACGAGCGGTCGCATCATGCTGACGCATACGCACAGCTCGGACGTGCACGTATAAGCAAATTTCAATGGAGTAGTAGCTGCAGTTTTTCGCAAATATCTCAAAAACTAAGGCTGAGCGACGATTACATGTAAGGAAAAAGTTGTTCAGAATATTGAGTTTTACAACATATTAAAAAATCATCGAAATCGGTGGGGGGGGGGCCCCTAATATGCACAATTACCAAAGAGAATACAATACTTTGTGCCAATTTTCAAATCTATATGTCGACATGGGGGCAGTAATGGGGTGACAAAGAAAATCAGGTGTTTCCATAGTTTTTCTTATTCTCCTCAATTAAAAATTCTAAAAAAATCTTTTTTAGAATTTAAAGCTCCGATTCTGAATTTTAAAAAAATTAAAAAATTTTTTAAATGGCCGTTTCTCGTAGAAGTTATGAAGTTAGTAATGTATTATGCAATAAGCGCCGGTTAATCATATACAAAAATATGAGAAATGTGTACCCAGACCCAACACATCGCGAATGTGTAGCACACATCTTAACACTATACACTTACAGTAATTTATATAAATATTATTCGTATCGTTACAAAAACTGCAAAGTGCTTCTCAAGATTAGTTCGCACTGAAACGTCTCCTGACAGAAATCGAGTTAACACCTTCGAGGTTGTATCGATTTCTGCCAGAGGGCGATCGAAAAATACCGAGTTCTGATTTTTTTAACTATTCCCGTACTTTGAAAAATCTGAAAAACTTATATGTTAACAACCATAATGAGATGCTAAAACTGTAAAAATATAAACTTAGTATTTCGTAAACTCTTCAAGAAATCATTATTTCAAAATTTTTTTATATTTTTTAAAATTTGGTTTCGGAGCTTGAAATTTTGAAAAAAACTCATATGCATTTTAATAGCTAAAATATGCCTGCTCTTTTTTAGAATTCTCAATTGAGCACAATAAGAGAAATTACGAAAACACCGGATTTTCTTTGTCACGCCACATGTGAGGTTAAAAATTGGTACTAAGTATTTTCTTTGGATGAGCTATCGAATTGAAAATTGAATTTAGTTTAGTGGGCACTTTTGACACCTTTATCCGGTTACATCCTTTCATTTGTAATTTTTATTTTATCAAATCATACACAAAGATAAGTCATTTTGAATGATCGATCATCAGGAAACTAAATGGTGGAGAGCTTGAAATCTTTTTGCAAAGTATTTGAGATTGATCCTGTATTATACGTGCTATAATGGAACTTATAAATGGCGTCAACTGAGCAGCTGACGAAAAGACTATAAAAAGCATAACTCTTCGTGTAATTGTCTAAAATTAAACCACGTAAAAATTTCGAAAAATGTCGAAGATTGTTCGAGTTGTCATCTATAATAATAATTTTTTATTAATACATTCTAATTAGAAATTTTATTTTTGTGAGATTACTATCTTATAGATGTTAAGTCTCTTTCACGTTTTTAATTTCGGTAAATATTTACATTAGGGGCTTCCTCACCAATTTTGATGGCCTTAAAATATGTTGTCAAGGTCATCATTCTGAACAACTTTTTCCTATACATGTTACCGCCGCTCAGCTTTAGTTTCCAAGATACTCGCAAAAAAGATTCAACATCTCCAAAAATTAATCGGAGTAGGTCTGGCTTAGATTTCTTAGCAGGGATAGGGTTTGGGGGAGGGGCGGCAGCCCAATCGACACATGTTTCCGAGGAAATACATAGTTCGTTCATAATAAATTCTTGTCGAGATGCTCTCAGCATTGTATGATATGCAATGAAACGGCAAGCAGTTTGTATGGGAAGACGTATATTATCAAACCAAGTGTCCTTACAAACACTAATTTTGAAATTACATTGTGTTTTTATACGTCTTTTGTTTCGATTTCTAATGTAACTAGTATTATGGCATCTAAAAATTAAGTTTTCGCGATCAAATAGCATATTTTCCTTGCACTTGATACAATTCATCGTGTCATGAATCACTTTATCGTTAACTAAAAAATCCATCAAATTTTCTTGATTGTTGCAGATATCCAAAAATTCGTATAGTTTCTGTATGCTATCACAGCTGACAATGAAATGAGTTCGCGTTCGACACGATTCATTGCACGTTTCATTTCGTAAACATAAACAGACAAGACAGTGGGTCTAAACTGATTGAAAGCGTTTTAAGTTGTGACCGTGGCCGCCTTATCGGTGGCCACAATTTTAAATCTAACCCAGACCTACTCCGATCACTTTTTGAGATGTTGAAACTTTTTTGCGAATATTTCGTAAACTAAAGCTGAGCGGCGGTAACATGTATAGGAAAAAGTTGTTCAGAATGATGACCTTGACAACATATTTCAAGGTCATCAAAATCGGTGAGGAAGCCTCTAATGTAAATAATTATTAACGATCGAACCTTGCGCCGATATCATTTAATCTTTATATGTAAATAATTACCTTAATTTCAAACAATTTCGCAAGGAGCTGTCCGTTTTATAGTTTTTTTTTTTTAAATCAGGAACTCGGTCAACACCGTCAACAATAAGAACGATAAAAATATAGTACGTAAACAAAATTTGTTTATTACACTGCATCATTCCCGAATACAGAGCAGAACGATTTTTAGCTCTCTTTCGTTTACTTTCTCTGTAAGAAATTCCTAAAAATTATTAGGTACCTATATATTAATTACATTATAGTTGTTTAGTGTAATTCTCTTGTCAATCAGTCATTGAACAGTTCGTGCCGTGTTGAAATTTCAGTTCTCTAAAAATGAACTGTACTTTTTCGTATTTCTAAGCTATTACAGTACAGTACACTATTTTTATCCGCTGAGCTTACATCCGATCAAGGTTCAACGTAGTCAGCAATCACGGACGAGTTCGCGACATAAAATTTCAGACCTCTGAGCTTACGCAAAACCGAACAATCTTTACTCTTTATCGATAACATTGATAGCAGATCATTTATTAACGTCATTTATTGTTGCTTTTTGAATTGTCGTGTGATAATAATACAGTGACTCAGAAAAGAAAGATTAAATAGTAATGTGTACAATACCTACCACGATTTTTACGAACTAAAAGTTTATTTTAAAGTAGCAATGCATTTTTTATAGATATCTAAATTAAGATGGCACTTATCTTCGACATTTGAGTTTTTTTTACGAAAAGATATTAAGAAAAAATTTTTTTCAAGAGTAAATAAGAGAGGCACCCTAATCTACATTTTATAAAATAATAAAACTGGGAAAACTACAAAAAAGGGGGATAGATCATTGATAGTTTATTTAAAACAATGAAACAAATAAAGTATTTTGATGTTCAGACATTTTGTTAGTTTTATTATCTTGTAGGACCTTCGTTGCTGTCCACAGGGTATTTCACCTAACTTGACCATCTTAAATATCTCGTTTATTTTTTGTGACAGGTAAAAGGTCAGAGGAAGATAGTATTATTAGTTCCGAAGGGGCAAATGCGGTGATAGGACACGAATTTGCTCAAAGTCACTTTTTCTTAGATTTGAAAGCCATCGAAGGTTTTTTTTTTAAATGGGACTACATATTTTGACTAATCTTCACCTTGTCAGACCAAAATTTTTGAACTTTTTTTATATAATCCCATAGATTTTGACGAGAAAATGCCAAAAATGTTTGCCTCGCTGCAAAAACCGGTTCTCGTACGATCATCCAGTACCGGTTTTTCGATTCGGCGAACTAAATTGGAATAAAGGTACTAAAAGTGATAAAACTGACTAACAAGAAACGAATTAAATCCAAAACAGACATCAGAACATTAATATCAACAAACAACAAACTCAAACACAAGTACAAAAGCAGAAACAAGATACTAACAAAATATAACCTCACCACATCACAGAGCATCCCGACCAATGGGAACCAAAATGAGACAAACAAAACTGAATATAAACACGAAATAGATCTAAACAATATAATCATCAAAAGAAAAAAAAGAATACGCACGCAAAACACAATGGAAAACATAGGACCAAGTAAAAGGAAAAGACACCAAACAGCTGATACTGCAATTCCCTGCAGCAACAGGTACGAAGTGCTTTCATCAGAAGATGACTCGGACATGGACCATAAAAATGAAGGGGCAAATGCAAATGCAGAAACCACAACTAACAAAAAAACTACACTGAAAACAAAAAAACCAACTCCCATCGTCATTTATGGGAGCATCGAATACCACTAAAAATTCACGAACACACTTAAATACATACTTAATGACAAATATCACAAAAATAAAACAGAGGTGTTTACAACCTCGAAAGAGGTCTACAATGAACTAAAAGAAGAATACCGAAGGAAAAAAAATAGAATTTCACACGTACACACTACACAATGAAAGAAGGAAAACCTTTGTTATCAAAGGACTACATCCAGTCATGAATGAGACAGAAATAAGTGATGAGCTAACGAAACAAGGACTTCCTGACACAAGTGTACATATGATGAAAGGCACAAGCACACTCCTGTATATGGTCTCCTTACCGGCAACAATAAAACTATCATTAACCACAAAATACACTACATATGTCACATTAAGGTCATGTGGGAAGATTATAAGACCAAAAAAAGGGCTGCGCAGTGCCATCGCTGCCAAGAGTGGGGACATGCCACATGAAACTGCTATGCAGAGCCTGTCTGCCTAAAGTGTGCAGATCACCTCACAAAGGACTGCACAAAAACCAGGGAATAACCTGCAAAATGTGCCAACTGTGGGGGAACCACCCAGCAAACGCAAAAATTTGTGAGGCATACCAAAGAAGAATTCAATGGATAGCAACGAAATCCAAACCGATACCGCAGAAAGTTAGTACTCCTCCACACAACAAACTCCCTATCATAAATGATGAAGCCACTTTCCCAAGTATGAGGAGGCAGCACAAAATGAGCACATTAGGAAACCCACGGGCAAGGATGGAGACCCCTGAAGATACATATGCTGCTAGTACTGCAGGCCTAAGATCTAGCGAACCAACTAACATTGGTAGAGATGCTAGTGAAATGTCTGAACTAGCCAATGAAATTAAAGAAATTAAAAAATTGTGCAACTTAAAGGGAATGCTGCATGCAGTGAAAGCAACTTACCCAATGCAAAAGTAAGGCTGAACAATTTGAAGCATTTATAAACTTCTGTGATAAATTAGATGACTAATAAAACTATAAGAATATGTACCTGGAATGCAAACGGACTGGAGAGCAGAGTTAGTGAAATCAAAGAACTCATCATACGACGAAAAGTTAACATAATAATAATAAATGATACAAGACTAAAGCAGGCATTTAAAATGAAAATTAAAAACTACGCATGTATTAAGCAAAATAATACACAGAGAGCCTCAGGGGGAATCCTAATATTAACCAAAAACAACATACCATATAAAGAGATGAAAATAAACACTGAAACGACAATAGAATGTATCGCCATCAGGCTAGCAACCGGAGTGTGCATAATAGGGGCATATAATAATCCCTCAAACCATTTTAAAATAAAAGAGATTGACACTTTATTAAAAACAGGAATCAAAGTCCTAATAATTGAAAACCTCAATGCAAGACACTCAGCTGTGAACAATGCAAACTTAAACAGCAGTGGAAGGAAAATATATAATTACATTGCAAACAACAATAGCAGCATACTCTTCCCCAACGAACATACACACTACCCAACCAATGGACAACCACCATCCACAATAGACATACCAGTCAATAAAAATGTAAGAGAATCTCTGAAATGTCTGTGTTGCACGAGATAAGTTGCAGGTCATAATCCTGTGATAATGGACCTGGGAGTACAGCAAGTAAATGACACAGGGAAAAAGGGACTCAATTATAAAAAAGCTAATTGGGATGAGTTCAGGCAATGGCTAAGTAAAAGAATAACCATCAACTCGATAATCAGAACAAAAGAAGAAATAGAAGTCCAAAAACTTACAAACAAAATACAAAATGTCATCGAAGAAACCATACCAACAATACCATTAAATAAACTACAAGAAGAATTACCTGATCGTATAAAAGTAATGATAAGGAACAGAAACAAAATGAGAAATACCTGGCAACGATACAGACTAGACTATATGAAAGGAATGATGTACAAACAAACTGCAGAAATCAGAAAAGCCATCTATCGACACAGAAATTGTAAATGGGAGCGAAAACTGGAAAAACTAAATCCAAGAGATAATTCCATATAGAAGATGACAAAAATATTCAAAGCGGATTATAAATCAAAGCCCACACTAACTAACAATAATAATGAAGCCATAACAGACCAAGAAAAAGCAGAGATGTTGGCAGACCCATTTCAGAAAGTGCACAACATAAATCCAGCAACCAAATCTGCAGAACAAGAGAAGATAACCGAGGAAGTTAAAAAATTCCTTAAGGAAGGATATTACACATCCCCAAAAGAGATATGGAAGACTATCAAGCACCTACCAGGAAGGAAAGCAGCAGGTGCAGTTGGAATACAAAATATTATACTAAAAAATCTATCCAGAAAAACAATAGCACATCTAATGTATATAATAAATGCTACGCTAAAACAACACCATTACCCATCAAGCTGGAAAACTGGAACCATAGTACCAATACACAAAATAGGGAAAAAGGAAACAGAACCAAGCAGCTACAGACCAATAAGACTTCTACCCACAATGAGTAAAGTCCTTGAAAAAATAGTACATATCAGACTAAACAAATTTTAACAAAAAAACAAAATCATAATAGACGAACAATTTGGCTTCAGGGAAAAACATAACACAGTACAGCAAGTAACAAGAATTGCTAACGACATCTCAATCGGTTTTAATAAAGAAATGGTAACAGTCATGCTTCTACTGGACATACACCTAGAAAAAGCTTTTGACAGAGTATGGTTAGAAGGGCTATTATACAAATTAATATTGCGCAAGTACTCACCTACCCTCATTAAATTTATAGCTTCGTACTTACATGACAGGCACCTTAGAGTACAAATAAATAATATAAAATCTAACAGAAGACTGATTAGAGCAGAAGTTTCTCAAGGCTCCGTCTTAGGGCCAAAACTATTCAACATATACCTGAACGATATACCCAAATTTACTAAAACCAAGTTAGCTTTATTTGCAGATGACACAGCCATTTAGGCACATTCCTTCAATGACATAATCGGCGCCAAGCAAATACAAACTCATATGACAATACTTGAGCCATTCTATAGAAAATGGAAAATACAACTCAACGCAACCAAAACAGAAGTAATAGTATTTTCAAAGAAAAAGGAACGAAAAGACAAAATCTTCCAACCAATAACAGTAAATGCACACAAAACAAGCCCAACAAACACAATTAAATACCTAGGAATTCACATCAGAGAAAGTATAAGAAAAGCACACTCAGTACTTAGGAAACTATATCCACTAATGGTATACAACTCCCATTTATCTGTAAATAATAAAAAAACTAATCTATAAAATGATAATCAGGCCAACCTTAACGTATGGGACACCAGTCTGGTGTAGTGCTGCCAAAACAAACATTAACAAACTACAAATAATATTGCAAAACAAAATGCTAAGACTAATCAGCTCGCAGAAACACCAAAATAACAGAATTACACAAACACACAGAGATCCCACTCATTGAACAATATATTAAAGATCTGGCGTTAAATTTCTACACGTTCCAAATAGCTACATAAATAGTAGTGACTTAACCAAAAATCTTATAGAAATTAGGGACCGCAATGTGCCATTTAACTTTAAGCATAAAGTACCTTACCAAAAGTTATCTATTTACTATGAAATCGGCTAAAGAATGTGTGATAGATACTGCAATAACTACGACTTAAGGAAAACTAAATTAAATCTAAATTATAAGCTATGAGCAATAGGACTTAATCTAACTTAAACAACATGCAATACTAACTACTACTACTACTGACAAGTACACGATTAGGTGTAAAATTGAAAACATGGAGGGTTTTTTCCTATAATAATTTTCCCTCTCAAAAGCAAAACATATATTACGTACCGCACTTGAATTAAACAAATACACTAGAATTAATAGATAATATATGTATCGTCTGACTAATCATAGTATGTAGTAGTTTAGCATAAATTGTAGGAACTACGTGTAAACTTAATTGTTGAAAAAAATGTTTGTGTTTATAATTGTTTACTTGGTTAGAAATCTAAATGTAAATATATTATATAATAAAAAGATTTTACAAACAACAAAAAACGTACGATCACCGAAGTTAAACAGCGCGGGACGTGTGCAGCGCTTGGATGGGTGACCGCCCGGTAAAAGCCGGAAAGTGGCCCTCTGGGTGCTTTTCACGTGTTGTTGGGCAAAATAGGTGGGGTGCGGAAACCACCGTAATAAAACGTCGTAGGTCCCGCTGAAATTAGGCGATAGTGAGAGTGGAAGAGGGGGAGAAGTGGTAAATGGATTTGAAACTCTGTGGGGACCAAATATCATTACACACGCACTAGTTCAAAAGTTAAGCGTGTGTAAAATGGAGCGATTTTAAGCGTTCTTGACAGATATCATAGAACTACAAAAATGAGTAGCTGAAATTTAGAACAGTAAAAATATTAGAAGAATTTAAAAATATTGTTATATTATATTAAACGTATTGAAAAAGGAAAATAAATCTCTACTTGTATCCAGTTTGTTGCAATTTAGGAAGAAAATTTATGTAGCACCATATCGTTTACTTGAATTGTTATTCGTTTTATTAAAAGAAATATTCAACAAAAGCCATCTAATATAATTATCAGTATATGTATACAAGGTGTTCAGTTGAAAACATTTGAAAAGTGTAAAACACTTGTCCAAGGATTTCGGGGAGAAAGAGGGGGGGGCAGTATCAGTTGTTTTATTTGGGTGGCGTTTTCAAGGTCATTTGAAGGTCATCTCTGTTTTTTTAAAAGGAACGTCCTATTTTTTATTTTTTAAAGTGTTGACCTTCATACGTCCTAAAACTAATTGTTAATGAGATATTAATAATAGTATGATACGTGTAAATTCAATGTCTTTTCCCCTCGAAATCCTTGGACACGTATTTTATACTTTTTTAATATCTTTCATACTTTTCGAGATATTCGGCTGGAAAGTTTTCAAATGAACACCCTGTATATATATTGTTGCGGAGCGACCGCCTCACCGATGAACACATCCAATAACTAATACAAAATACTATTAATAACAACACAACTCTTTATTCTCCGTCAACGGACAATATCTAAGTAAGCAGAAGGCAATGAAGGCGCGTGCTCTCGCTTCAACGACTCGAGAGGTTCTGTCGTCTTTCTTCTTGTCAACAACAACCCCGTTGGCCGGCGGATACCACAATATCGATCCGACGTCCAACTTCTCTCGATCTCCGCGATATCTTCAAAATATCGCAGGGGAGGCAACTTATATACACATACATAAATCATGTTTTTCGAACTCCTCACTAGGTATGACCCTTTAAAAGCTTGTATAGACAGAGAAATGACGATATTTCTGATATTTGATAACGTGGAAACATAAATAAATTAGAAATACATTTATTATAACTAGACAAGGTTAACTAGACTGTTTATGCAATTTTGAAATTTTGTAGACAAATTTTAAGGAAGTGGTATCAAATAAAATCCTTTTTTTTTCAAATAAAATTTGATTGAAAATGTTTATGAGTCATAAAGGCATAAAGATCCGCGGTCTAAATATGACTATTATAATAACAAATCTTATTTCACTTTATATAACCATACTATCTATGGATTTTCGTAAATATTCAAAACGTGCCAGATATACGTAGGTTTTAATGACTGATTACAACCCCTGTATATTCCAAGTTTATCCCAACTTTATTTTTCAAGACGATAATGTCAGTTATCATCGTAGCAAGACAGTAAAAGATTATTTATGACATAACGGCATTAACACAATGAAATGGCCAGCCAATAGTCCAGACCTCAATCCGACATGCTATATTAATCTTAATAAATTTAAATTTATAATTAATATTATAATTGTTAAAAAAATAATTACTATACGATAATCATGCGAAGAAATCTCACCTACAGATTGTAAAAATCTTATCGATTCCATGCCACAGTGTATTAAAGAAGTTATGCGTAAACATGGTGATGTAACAAAATGCTAACACACAAAATAATTTATGTTAATAAATGGAATCGGAAACTTTCTTCCAGCAGTTCTATTATTCGGAAACTTTTTCCGTGTAACATTTTGTTTATTTTCTCGTTTCTTTGTTATAATAAATGGAAGCTTATATTATTTAGTTGTTTTTTAGTCTATAATAAGCCTCCTTTAATTTACCATCAGTTTTAACTTCATATAGAAATATTTTGTACTTCTAAAACATGAATGTTTTCTGTAAATTCCGTATCAATGCTTCCGATCGGAAACTTTTTGCCAGGGGTTGTACATACTTATATTAGCTTCATTAGGAAAAATAAACTTGACTTTGAAATTTTCTGTACCCTTTGACCTGCAAGAAAATAATTTTCACCATACGATGCTCTCATTCATCAATCCTTCGTGAAATATTCCAATGTTGCAAGTTAATGAAAACACACACGCATCGGAGACCGTTACTGCAACCAATCAGAGAGTTCCCAGATTGCTATAGCACTATCGATTCGCTTTCTAGCCACTGCTATGTCACGAATAGTCACTAATGTCACTAATGTCGCGAAGTAGATTAAAACTAGGTGTTTCCGTAAGGTAATAACTAAAAAGGGCACAGACTTATATCTCATTTGTTAAATAAATTACAGATGAGTTTAAGTCAAGTAATGTACCAATCGATTCTCCTCGCGTCTCGAGTATTAATGCCACGTTCTGTTCCTAAGCGAATCCGTGGCAATTAATTATAGTAGGTACAGGCATTTATCTATTTCTACTGAAAGAAACTTTTATATTTTTATCTTCTACTAAAATCGTAATTCATTATTACACTATCTCATAAAATAATATTAGAATGTTGTAACCTTTTTGGTATGGTCCTTGTCCATTACCGCGTTTAGGAACCACTACTAGTCGAGATGAATTCAAAATTTAGGTGTAGGAACTTGCAGCTATAATCGTGAGACAATTTTTTTTTCTGGGAGCTTAATTTCGTAATAAGTAGAAAAGAGCTGAAAGAATAGGTTGTGATGGAATTAATAGCAATTTCAATTCTGACTTTTGTACAAATTACAATGAAACTCACAATCAGTAAAAATCGTAACACTCGTTAACATGAACTATTACGTCCGACGGGATGTCCATAAGATATTAATTGCACAAAATCACATTTGAAATTAACTAGCACAGTTTCAATTTTTTAGATTGAAACACCGTCTATAGGGGTAGTTTTCTAAAGACAGGTTCTCATTCTAGCAAATAAGTAATTGTTCGGCACAAAATTATTATTTTTATTTTCTTGTCCATCGGTCGGAAACAGAGTTGATACTACTGAAGCATTTTGGGAATTTCTTAATTATTTGGGATAAAACGGTGTTTGATGCGTAACTTCGAAAATGTGATGCGTGACACTGCTTCCTTGGTGTCGTCGTAGTGGCGGGTCATAGCGAATCGGAGCGCTTCGTGTGTCAATTCAGAGAATTCTCAGTGTTTGAAACTGTGCTCCGTGCTGCATTCTTCGGTGCGGTATAATGTTATAGAGCAGTGTTCCGTAACCTCTTCACCATAAAGGGCACCTCAAATGGTCAACTTATGACAAAGGGCACCTTACCTCAATTTTAATAAAGAAACAATTCTAATATTAAAATGTATTTACAGGGAGTGTAAAAAGTATTACGATTTGAGTTTTTTGGAGATGTTAGAAAAATTAGTTTATCAGCTAATGTGTAATTGTTTTTAAAAATTGTTATTAGTCGCATTTGCGTAGGAAAAAGTAAAGGTCTCGACTTTTAAATTTTTTATCTGTGTATGTAATGAAAATTTAAACGTGTATTTGATAGATCTAAGTAAGTTATATACATACATGCACAAAGTTTTATCGAAATCGATCAAGATTGTTATGAATATAGTTAATTGAATATAGTATAATTGAAAATAGCAAAAATTTGTAGAGAATCTGCGATTTAAATGAATCGCAAGCCCTAAATTCCAAGATTTTTACATGTTACAATGCCCATAGCTTTTTTATATAACTTATATAAGCTTTATAGCTTTATATAACTTATTCTATGTATGTATAGTGTATACATATATACTAGGCCTTGAGACCAAGGGACTTGTGTCAATTAATTCATTTATAGAACACGGTAATAGCTAAGTTCCTTCATGTTCATATATTGTAATAAATGAAATTTTGAAATTTATTTTTTTTCATTCCAAGTAATAGCAAAACTTAGGAAAAGTAGTTTAGTCATTGTACAGTAACGTAGTCCCTTTCATATAACATCTCCAAAAAATTCAAGACGTCTATTTCGAGACGTTTTTAAGACCTCTCCAAGAAGACGTCTTTTCCTGACGTTAAAACGAGACGTTTTAAGTTAAGACGTTCAGACTTTAAAAAGCTGTAAAAAAGACGTCTTTATGACGTCTCATGCTATTTGGGTAAATGAGATCAACTTAATTAGTATTTCTATTGTGTGTAGGCATTGCATCTGAAAGTACTTACAATGTTTCCAACAGCTCGGTTGGGTCAGCGCGTTACGTGTTTGGCTGTGGAACTGCTAATATTAGGTTCGCGGTCCGCATACGGCTACTTTTTTCTTTTTTTTTACCTGATCCGGGACGTCTAAAAGACGTCTGTTGAATATGGTACATTTATGCCTGGCGCGCCATCTCGCGGAAGTGTTAGAGAAGAAACGCATAGAGAAGAAAGCGTGGTCAGTACGTTAAAAGAGTCCGTTGTAAGAGTTGTAAGAGTCATGTTGCAAGTCCTGAACTGTGTTATATTATTAAATATATATTGTTGGTATTAAAGATGCAGTTGTTTTCTTAACTATCGTAACCCAGATAGCACATGACGTCTTAAAGACGTCGTTTTGTCGTCATTTTTACGTCTTTACGTCTTACGTCTCTAACAGACGCCTTTTACACGTTCTTAAAGACGTCTGTTAGAGACGTCGTTTTTACGTCACAAATGAGACGCCTAAAAGGCACCTTTTTTTAAACGCCAAAACGACGTGTGAGAAAAGACGTCTTCATGAACGTATAAAAGGCGTCTGTTAGAGACGTCGTTTTTACGTCACAAATGAGACGCCTAAAAGGCACCTTTTTTCAAACGCCAAAACGACGTGTGAGAAAAGACGTCTCTTGAGACATATATTAATACATGTATAATACCTATAGTATTTTTATTTTCATAACTTTTTATTTCCTGTTTTATGCTACACTTATACTCGTTTTTTTCATAAATGTCTGATAATAGTAATAGAAATAATGCCAGGATTTAAAGACGCCTAAAAGATGCCCCGAAAGACGCG
>CM052222.1:956743-1029837 GCA_028454225.1 Lasioglossum leucozonium
CTACACTTATACTCGTTTTTTTCATAAATGTCTGATAATAGTAATAGGAATAATACCAGGATTTAAAGACGCCTAAAAGATGCCCCGAAAGACGCGAAAAAGACGCTTTAAAGATGCCTTAAAGACGCGAAAAAGACGCTTTAAAGATGCCTTAAAGACGTCTTAAAGATACGTCTTTCAGGCAACTTTAGACGTCTTTACAAGGCATCTTTAAGACGTCAAAAAGATCTGTGAGAGACGTCTTTAAGACGCACAGTTTTGTAACAAAGACGTGTTAAAGACGTATCAAAGACGTGTTAAAGACGTGAAAACGACGTGTCAGAGACGTAGCAGACGTCTCTCAGACGTACTTACGTCTAGCGGCAGGCAACTTTAAGACGTCTTTGAGATGTCTTTGTGCTATCTGGGAATTATCTTAACAACGTCTTTTAGAGGTCTTTGATCAGATAAAAAAAGACGTCTTTGATCAGGTATAAAAAAAAAACGTTTTTGAGACGTCTAAAAGACGTACCGTTTCTTAACAAACGACGTTCAGAAGACGTCTCAGTGCTATCTGTGATTATACCTTGTCCAGCGGGACAAAGCAGTAAAGTAACAGCGCGCGTCATTTGCTGCCTATCTGTCATTCGAGCGGCTATGTTTAAGTTCACTGTCGCGTCTCGTTGGACAAGGTATAGTACTCTAACGTAGATGCAGTGTAAGTTACAAGTGAGTACAGTACAGGAGAGACTGATTCAGGACACTAAAGTAAAAAAGACAGTTCAACTACAACAGCGACGTACAACATTTTCAAGATGCAATGTACTACTAGAAATAGAGAATAATCTTTCTTCACTGAACGTAATTTTCATACTAATTGCTCTAAACACTTCATAATTCAAAACATGGACCAATCAGAGCACGGCTGTAGCGAACTGATTTCGGCTTGGCCAATGTCAACGCCACGTTCAGCGGAACCTGTCGCTAAGCTGGAATTTGGCCGCTGTAGCCGCGCTCCGATTGGTCCGTGTTTTCTGTTAACAACTCCTTAACGAATCCGCGAAGAATATTTTCGCAATGAAAAAAGTTACTTCAAATCAGCTCAGGAATCACCCTTTTCAAGGAAGTGCAACATTTTTGGGACACACCTGTATAAAAAAAATTGTACTGTCTTTTACGTTACGAACAAAAGATTTCTTTCAGTCTTGAAATCCACGATCGTTTAAATGACTGAAACAAATTTTCAAACAATCTAAACACGTCTAAATGTTAAAAAGTGTCAAGAAAAAAGAAATACCTTCACTTTACAGAGCAAAATGAACGTAGAGACTTTTTAGATAAGCATAGTTAAATTGTTATTTAATTTTTATTCACGACGTTGTAACTGGTTAAACATGCACTGTTTTTAACCCAAGATTTAGTAATTCTTCAATTTTGGTTGACAGTATGGGGTTAATTATATTTAAAAAAAGTTGTGATTATAATTAATTTCTGCACATATGAACATTCGCATTGGCATTGGCATTCGCTTTCACGTTCACGTTCACGGCCATCGGTAAGAGAAGATCGTCTGCGAAGCTAACAGCAAAAATGTTTCAACATTTATTTGCTTTGGCGGTGCACGGTAACATGTGTATTAGATACGTGTATTCCAAGGTGCTGAGAAACGATACGAACTGAACGTATGAATTGCGTTTCGAAAACTAGAAGAATCTGTTGCATATGTACTCATTCAATTTATTAAAAAGCAACTAACAAAAGACCTACAGTTAGCGGCAATATCAAGTGGACACTTTTAAAAATCGCTTAACTTTTTTAAAATTGGTTCAAATGACTTGAATTTTTTTAAGATGTTAGACCGACTAGTTTGCTAGAGAATGGATAAACAAAAATTTGTTTAGATTGCAAATGGTAGGAATCATAAAAAAAATTAAAAAATAATGTTTTTACAACTTTCTTATCTGAGCCTGTAACGATAATTTAAAAAATTCGTTTTGTAGATTTCGGTAACTTGTATGCATACAGAAAATTTCATCGTATACGGCGAACGTTGCAATGAGCTACAAACGATTAAACTTGATCACATAAGGGCGCAATGCCCTGACAAGGCCGAAAATCTGCGACTTTTACCCTTAAGTTCTCATCTTTTTTCGTTTGTAACTCATTGCAATGTTGACCGATTTTTATGAAATTTTCAGTATGTATATAAGTTACCGAAATCTACAAAACGCATTTTTTAAATTATCGTTACAATCAGTTATACTCAGATAAAAAAGTTGTTAAAACAGTATTTTTTAATTTTTTTATGATTCCTACCATTTGCAATCTAAACAAATTTTTGTTTACTCATTCTCTAATAAACTAGTCGGTCTAACATCTTAAAAAAATTTGAGTCGTTTGGACCAATTTTTAAAAAGTTATGCGATTTTTAAGAGTGTCCACTTAATATTGCCGCCACCTGTATTTTCAATTACTCGGTTGCCTTGGATTTAGCAGACAGTCTACTGTATAATAATCCGTTGTCCTTTACGGTTCTATAATAGTATTTCAAAATTTTATATAATACAGTACAAATGCACATTATTGTTTCATGTCGTCTGAATTTTAGGATAAATTTAAAAAGACCACTATTTCTTTTTGTTTGTTATTTACGTTAATTTTCCTATGCAATAAATTACAATTAGGATTTTTCGTGTTTACGTTATTCATGTCGACAAACCATAGCTTTATTTTTTATCATCGAGAATGATGAGCGGCATCGTCTTATTGCATTAAAAAATATATACGTTACCATAAAAAAAACAAGTATGTCACCTTCCTGTGACCTCTACACGTCCATCTACAGAAATCGATTCACACAGGATTGTGGCCCCCACCAAAACCATTCAGTTCTTATCTGAACTGTTTTTCTACATATACAGGGTGTTCATTTGAAAAATTTCCAGCCGAATATCTCGAAAAGTATGAAAGATATTAAAAAACTGTAAAACACGTGTCCAAGGATTTCGAGGGGTAAAGAGGGGGGCAGTATCAGTTTTTTATTTGGGTGGCGTTTTCAAGGTCATTTGAAGGTCGATTCTACTTTCTTAAATGGAACGTCCTATTTTTTATACCATAGATCAATAGAGTATGAAATTCTAAATCCTAAATCAATAGTTAATGAGATATTAGCAATAGTTTGATACGTGTAAAGTCGCGTTGAAAAATTAATGTCTTCGAGTGATTCGCGAAGACGGCAGTGTTTATCTGACAATATTTACCTAATAAACTACTGCCTTAAAATTTAAATAGAAACATTATTGTTATTTTTATAAAATAATGTAAAATAAATTTCCAGTGTTATTGGCACTACGGTTCGATCAATTAAAAAATCAATAAACAATTTTGCAGATTATCAAATAATCATCGACGTTTCGATTCACTTTTGAATCATTTTCAAGATGTATTTGTTTGCGTCTGTAAAAATATGCGTATTATAACAATTTTCAAAATATATCAAAAGATATTGACCAAAAATGTTTATAACTATTATTTAAATTACTAGCTTACTTGTTTTTGATGTGAACTAATATTTGAATAGGAGCATCGTGACATCACGCACATGCGTGTGTTCACACTGCTTGCTGTCACTACACTGAGTGTATTGGACACGATCTAGGTCATATCAATCGATATTCGGCGGTAAATTTGAACGAAACATAGTACTTCTTCTAACCACGTGTGTGAATACATATACCGAATCGGTAAATTCATTTATTAACATTCAATTGTAGTTGGAAAAGATTTAAATGAATATTATTTTTATTTATGTGGCAAAGAATTATTTAGTGATTTGAAAATGTAAAATTATTTAATTTGGAAAACAATGTCATCATAAAACATTACTGATCCAGTAATGTTGCGTAATATTCATGTATCTTTGGTGTTTCATACCTAAGATTTACGCTATGGTGTTTAATCGTATGAATTGTTTCCAGTAATAATCTGTGATGTAAATTAGCTTCTTTGACTATGATTTTAATATTTTGAAAATCAAATCTATGATCCAACTCCAGGGAATGTTTCGTCAACGCTGTGTGTTGTGTTGGTAGTAAAAAAATATTATGTTTATGCTCAGTAATCCGTATGTCCAAGTTTCTAGATGTTTGTCCAATGTATACCAATTCATATCCCGAACAAGGGATTGAGTAAACAACATTAAAGTTTTTTAATTGTGGTAGTTTGTCTTTAATATGTGGATATAAAGATTTGAGATATTTTGAAAACTGTGTGTAATCCAACTTTCTGAAAAATCCTTTTTATATCATTTGAAATGTTTTCCACGTATGGTATGATAATGTAAAATAGTTGCTTCTCGTGTTCCGTAAACCTAGTGTTAAAAATGAATATCGCTATTCTGAGAAAAAGTATTTTTCTTATTGTTCCAAATTCTTTACACTTGCAGGAACTATTATGTAAACTATGTACATATTGTGCAACCATCTGTTACCTTATGGTTCGAGATATGTAAGCACAAAGTCGCTGAAAATTACCTATTGACGCACAGAAGCGTGGAAAATGTTAAGATAATGTGCTATTTAATGAGATTCTTGCAACTGTTTCCTTTCAGAATAATTGGCCGAATACACTTACAATGAGCAATGCTAACCGGATAGTCGCTAAAGAGTTTTAGACGTCATTATTTATAGGAAAAATTACCGTAATTTGAAGACCGACTGAAAATTTGAATGTCGTCTTTTAAAATTTGGCGAACACACGTGCTATTCATTTGGAATCGGCTGACGCGTCTGATTGCGACCAACCGGTTCTATTGACAAATACTAAGCACGCGAATTTAACAGATTTTCCGCCGATTTTCTCAAAAACCAAGCATCAAATGAAAAAAATTTATTCCACATTTTCTACTTATTTTCTCGCGCAGAATCGCACTCTTCAGTCGGGCACTCTGTAGACATATGGAGTAAAACAGTTTACAAAACTTCAAAGTCGTTTTTCAAGAAAACGGTTCATTGGCGACCTATAGTTTCTTTGAGACTTTTGTTCCTCTTAATAAAAAAAAATGTTGACCTTGAAAATCTAGGCAGTGACCTTGAACATTTTGTAAAAATCTCCACCAATCCAGAATGTAGAATCGTGCTATGATGGTCACTTATTTATTATACGCACTAAATATAATAAAATGTATTTTATTCAAATGTATGCTATATTCAAATGTTGAACAAAATATTAAGGAATTAGACAACTGTAAAATTAACAACAACTTTTTTTGGCTTAAATGATAGTTTGAGGTCGCTAGAATAAGAAACAAAAAAGTTACGGATGTAAATGCCGCCTGTTCTATCTATTACAGAGTTAAATGTAAGCTCGTATAGGTATTTACTTATGCGCTGAGAGTATTTAATTAAAATGGGTTTACCGTAAAAAGTGTTACCTTAAAAATTTAATTAAAATTGCACTTTTCGAAACGGTATAATATGATATCTTAATCTGGCTTAATGCGATAGCTGTGGTATTTTGCAGTTTATAATAATTTGTTGCTGGTTAATACCTACAAATTACTTTAAACACATGTCGTTACGACGCTCAGCTACTACTGACTTCGCGCTCATACGCGAGACACACACACAAAGCCCATACTATCACTATAGCAACAAAATATTACAGATATCTTTATTATTATATCTGCTGAACATTAAAAGATACACTTTTTTCTAAACAAAATGAAACTCGCCAAAAATCGACACCTTTTCTTCAAACTAATGAATATCATAATAATAATAAAAATTTAATAATATTTAATTTTTTAAATAATCAAATGGCTCCTTTAAAAGCTTAGAAAAGTTAAAGTTAACTTTGTTATAATTTTTTTACGTGTCAAACCAATAAAGTCTTTTATATTTTTCTCATATGCCAAGATAAACTTTTTATTTGTCATCTTGAAACTGATACAGTCAATTTAACGTAACGATGTCGTTTTTTGCATTCCTTTTTTCATAAATGCAAATTAATAACAAATGTCTTGTCATTGTGTACGTACTTGGACAAAAGAAAATTAAGATTTTAGCAGATAATTGTTGTAAGTTTAAGTCAATAAGAAATGCAGTTGAGAACAAATATATTTACATTAAAAATTTTACGAATTTATTAAGATAGACCCTTTTAAACTTACAATATTTAGCAATTTTTAATATACATAATTAGTAGCAAACATTTTTTAAAAATTATTATCAAGCAAGGAACTGTTTTCTCATGTATATTTTAAATAAAATACTTAAAACGGTAAGGAGACGTTAGGACCAAAATTTAAAAAAAAATTCGGAGTACAAAAAGTTATGCGACTGGCTGCAATCAATACGTTAATTTTTTTATTTCATTGGAAACTTAGATGTCCAGTTTGTGACGTTCATTTCCAAGAGTATGAATGAAAGCAACGTTTGGCAAGTCTTCAAACCAGCCGTTACGATTTCCGGGAACGGAGCCAAGTAATTTTAAGGGAATTTCTCGCACTACGAACACGCGTACGCAAGCCAGCATCGCGAAACACGTAACATGGGAAAGACATACATACATCGTACAGTGACTCTTACTAATATTCGGACACTTGTAAAAAGGCGATAATATTTTTAATTGCGGACGATATTTTATTTATTTTTTTTTTTTGAGAAATTAGAACAATTAGTTCACGACATGAAGTGAACAAATTTGTTTTCAAAAATTGCAATAGGTTAGAATTACAGAGAAATTACCAAAAGTTGTTCTTTACAACTTTTTTATGTGTCTATATTAGCCTATAATGGGCTTATATGAAAAATTTTTTAAATACATTTTGAAGACCCGTGTCAATTATAAATATTCTGAAAAGTTCATCAAAATCGGTCAATTGAATCAATTGAATCACTGGTTTTTCAATGTCTTACGTCAAATTTTCAGAATATGTATAATTGATACAGATCTACAAAACGTATTGTTTAAAATTACATCACCAAATTATCTTTGGAAGAACAACTGAAATTTTCAATCTCGGAAAACCTGGAGGAATTCCAATATAAATGTAATGATAGTAAATATCAGAAAAGTTGATGTATTTGAAACAAGGTACGAACACAAAAAATTTTCAACAACTATTTGATGCAAATAAAATGAGCGCAATTTTTCAATTGCCAATGATTCTGTTACAAACAAAAGATCTTGACTGGCAGATGCAACGTTAGATGCGTTGTGTAGTTTAAAATAGTATTTTATATATATTACAGAAATAATTATTTCTAAGAAATGAAAATAAATGAAACATTAAAATTTTTTATTTTGTATGTTCATGGTTTATATGAGAATATTGACATTTTTTATATTTTATCTAACAAATTAAATACTATCAAAATTATTTGAATATCAATATATTTTATTTCCTAACTATTAAATGTATGAAATTTATATACATGCAATACAATACTTTGTGTGTGTATAAAATTAGGATAGTTAATAAATAATAGAGATTTGGTGAAGCTTCAAGTATTTTTCTTTAATTATACATGTAATTTTTCAAAAGAGATTTTTCTCCAGATATTTTGAGAATTATCGAGAAATAAAAATCGTATTTCTCTTTCTCGAGAAACTATTTTCCAACTTCACCCAACTGTTTCTTTTTACACGATAAATATGTTCTTTAAAAAAACCGTGCGAGAAAAGTAATGAAAACTTAACTGTATAAGCTCGAAGATATGTACAGTGGATCCAAAAAGTAATAAAACGTAAAGTTTCTGATTCTCAAGGAATTGATGATGTTTCACAAGTTGTAATTTCGTAAAAGCTTGGAGTTTACTTTAGCACGTCATTATTCATTTTCCCCTAAGATATATTTACACGATGTAGTAGATGAGAAACTGAAGAACCATTTCAAAGAAACTTCAAGGACGCTGAAAAATTAATTCGTAACGCAATTACAACAACTTCTGAAAAATTGACTTGTGATTTTTTCCCCGTTTTATCGAACAAAAATGAGGACCAAGTTCGATGATTTAAACCCCTCATGATGTTCCTTATTCACTGTACAATTGTCTGTACACCTTTCGTTTAACTCTTAATAAAATAAGTAAAAAAATTGTATTGTGTTTGATTTGTGTTGTGTTTGATTGATAGAAATGAAAATCTGGATACACACTTTTAATGAATCGTCATATTTTTCTTTTTTCTCTAATTTTCTTTAATTTTTCTTCTTCTTTTTCGTGATTATTTACAGTGACTCGCATTAATATTCGGACGCTCATAAAAAAAACGATAACGTTTTTCACATTGGATCATACGATTTGGATTTTGTTCTTTGATGAATTGGAACAATGAGTTTACTACACGAAACAAATCTTGAAAAATTACAATTGGTCTAAATTGACTTGTGATTTTTTCCCCGTTTTATCGAACAAAAATGAGGACCAAGTTCGATGATTTAAACCCCTCATGGTGTTCCTTATTCACTGTACAATTGTCTGTACACCTTTCGTTTAACTCTTAATAAAATAAGTAAAATAATTGTACATCAAGTTTTTTTATGTCATTGTAAAGGAGAGACCTTAATCTTCAGATCTATGGAAATCATTCACGGAAAAATTTTGCAACGACCGTTTCAGAGACCGAAAACATATCTTCAGTTTTCCACCTGTCACATATTTTGTCTGTGCCCGTAGTTTACTTTAACCTTAGACCATGTATACTTATAGACCCGGCATATAGTATGTGCATAGGATGCAGTGTTCCAAGATATAAGAGTATCTGGTGCCCACAAGTTACGGTTTGAGATCATTCAAAATGGTGGATAGAGACGAAGCGCGTCGTCGACATATACACGCATATTGCTCTTACTATTCTTTTTTTAAATATAGTAAGTTGTGAGGAAATAAATACAGATTTCATATTAAAATTTAACTTTTTCCAAATTATAATCAACAAAATTGTTACGAGCCAGGGCCGCGAGCAGCACGAGTGGCCGGCGAAGGGTTATCACCCTAGGAATATGGTTTCAATTTGTTAGTTGAGGTGCGCGGACGAACCTAATGCGAGATTGGGGAGCCGCTAGGATTATAGACGGCGAGGACGAACCTGATACGATTGTCAGGGAGCCTCTAGGTTTGGAGTCAAACGCAGACGAACCTGATGCGATTGTCAGGGAGCTGCTAGGATGGTTGAAACTTCGTGAACGAACCCAATGCTAGATTGGGGAGTCACTAGGAGTAACGCGCAGACGAACCTGATACGATTGTCAGGGAGCTGCTAGGAGTTTGTAAAACAACGCGGACGAACCCAATGTGAGATTGGGGAGCCGCTGGGAGGTTGACAGAAGGCACGGACGAACTTGATACGATTGTCAGGAAGCCGTTAGGATGCGGACGAACCTGATGTTTAATCAGGGAGCCCCTTATGAGTTGGATGAGAGCACAGACGAACCTGATGCGAAATCAGGGAGCTGTTTGGATGCGGACGAACCTGATACGATTGTCTGGGAGCCGCTAGAACGGTATGACTTTCGTGGACGAACCCAATGTGAAATTGGGTAGCCACTAGGAGGTTGGATAAATCTTTGGTGGATGATTAGAATGTCGCGAACGAACCTGATACGATTGTCAGGGAGCCGCTAGGAAAGTTAGTGGGCCTCGTAACTAGTATAATTTAGTTGATATAATCCGAGCGGTTAGATTGTATCATGTGGGAACGTTCAACTGTTCGATTAGGATATTGGACGATAATTGTGGGTTTAAGAAGTTCTACTGAATTATCGGTAAAACACAAGTATATTCTATAATAGACTTCGTTACATTTGTGTAATTGTCGCGATAGAATTGAATTGAAAGAATAGAAAGGTAAGACTACTACCTTCCTAGGGTGTTCGGTTTTGACGCACTGGCAATGCGGGGGTCTCTGAACGACTTTAGAAATGCTTAATAGATTTTACACCGACTCGCGGAATCTATATGGCAATCGAAGGGGACTTTAGCCCGATCTCACTGGAGGTCGATTATACGAGATATAGCACGACGCAACACGATTCGTGACTACAGAAGTACTAGCCCACGAGTACAGAAATGCAAGGGCTTTATATACCCCTGCAACGACAGATGGTATTTGTCAAACTTTGTTCGAAATTTTGTAGAACTCTTGGAAAGAACGGATGGTCCTGGTCAGTATCCTTAAATAACAATCGTGTCTCATCGATGTCCAGTTGGTCGTGCGTATGTTTGGTTTTAGACTAAACATATTTAATCTAGGGTGGGTCTGAGCATTTATCTAGGGCGGTTCCTGCCAGAGCTGATCTTGAACAACTGTTTGTCATCCATAACAAAATAAGTTAGCCATATTTAAAATAATAAGAACAAAGTAAAAATGAAGGAGTAATAAAAGATATCAAAAGATGGTTGAAGTAAAAGTTATATCGAATCTTTGGACTCATAAATCTGTCCGATTTTGAAAAAATCATTTTTTCGAAAATAAAAATTTTGAAAGTGCTCTATTGAAAAAAAATGTTCACACCGATTTATGAGCCCAAAGATACGATATAACTTTTATTTCAACCAATTTTTGATAACTTTTGTCGTTCGCGATTTATAAGCACATACGTATAAGGGTCGGTTCGGATAAAAGGGTTGCTTTCTCTTTCAAAGGAGAAAAAGGGCACGGACGAAATGTGGCTACATACTTAGGTATGATTAACGAACATTTGTGTAAAGTTTCATCAAAATCGGCGTGTATTTGGTCGTGTATTTACGACAGTTACGGAGATAATACTGTATACATTTAAATCGTGTTCACTTCGATCTTCACTTTTATCCTTTGCAGAATTTTGTATGAACAAAAAATATGATAAGTTTAGTATTATTTTTAATATTGCATTCTCTTCTTATACCGTTCAGTTTGCTTAGTTAATAGAGATTGTCTTATAGTTTTTTCGTGGCTGGTAGGAAGCATTATCAGTTATACCTACCTAACTTCGTAATGCTTAAAAGTATTAGTTACAATATGGTGTTGAAGAAACTTTTCTCAAATAAACTGTGACACATAGTACACAAGAAAAGGAAATTCCGTTTTGTAACATACACATAGATTTTTATTGGTTTTATATGTATAGTGTCTTATAGCAGGCCTATCCAGCTCGCAGCTTGCGAGCCACGTTTGGCTCGTTCTCCCATTTCTTCATTCAGGTAAGATGGGAGGTGACGTTCCCCCACTATTTGACACGGTCTTACAATTAGACCATATAAACTCATAGACACGGCATGTGCATAGTACGTATAGAGGAATACGCCATAAGCCAAACGCAGGCACTGTCCTTATGGTCCGTGGGTCGATGAGCATAGCTTATACATCTTTGGAACCTGTGACGTCACGTAGATACTTTACCTTTGCTTCAAGCAAAATTATCTGTTGCTGTACAGAATATTTAAGGTGTGATCGTCTGAACGTCTAACACGATAATAATAATCGCTCCCAAGTCGTCCCGATCGAGCTCTAGAATTCGGCGCCGCATTACGGATAATCTTCCCACTCTCCAGAGAAATATAAAAAACGTGACCCTTTGGAGGTCGCTCGCACTCCCGAATTATCGCTTTTACGGTTTTCACTCGCATATTGGTCGCATACCTGAGGACCGCAGGGGACCACAGGAAGATTCGCAAAACCGATCTCTTTTTGATTGCTTCTCTTTTTCTTTTTATTATTTTGCAAACATCCTTTCTGTTACTTAAGGTGTCAAGCGAATCTCGTGGCTTCTTCCAATAGCCTGACGACCCCGGGCGGACCTTTGATATTCGGGAATTATTCCCTCCTTTGTTGAGGTTTTTAGCGGCCTAAAGTAGCGACTTTGCGACTACCTTTACTCGCTTGGCTTGACCGTGCATAACGATACCCCAGTGTCTATGCATCTTCGCCAACGAGATTCGTGCACCTTTCACCTGATTAGTTTTTATTCATGCATTCAAAAGAAGGTACATAACAACATACACTGATAACTACAGTGTTTTATCGATAATTGTCTAAAGCACGGGTCCGGCCACGGACAATTATCCGCCAGGGATACTATTCTTTGACTTTTGCCGAACATAAAAAAGGACAACGAAACCCGAGACCCTCGGTCGCCGAAAAGTGTAAACATAACTAATCCAATAACAGAACTTCATTTCTCATTATTTTTTATGGAATTTTGACCAACCAAGTTTTGTCACTGGTTTAGTAGTGGTCACACCGATATACCCGACCCGTATTATGTTACACTTCTCAGCTACCGCAGCCTCTGTAGCTTGAGGACCCCTCACGGTGTATACTTCGCTGTAGTAGGGATAGTTTTGGGACAATTATAGGCCAGACACTTGGGACATTTATCGATAAAACACTGTATATCTAATATGCCATTTTCTTATCAAAACAAATCCTTTCGGAGGTACAAAGGCCAAAGATACAAGGGAATCACATCTGCCTTTATCCCCAACATTATCTGTACCGTGTCTTTGGGTTTATATAGACTAAGATCGTACCGTCAGAAGTGCATAGTATTTGTTTTCATCTACAATGGATCATTATGTTCTGAGCACTGGTGGCGTCTGAAGTAGCGGGGCAATGGACTGATTAATGGTGGGGACCGTGTGCCTCGCGACAAAGAAAAAGTTGGACAGCCCTGTCTTATAGTATCGGAGTCTGCGCGGCATCGGACTTTTCGTCCGGGCTTTGTAGCAACAAATCCGCCTTTCTCCGAACATCTATTTTTCCGTCGACCACTGCTCGCGAGCTTTCAAAAATACGTGAAGGTTAAGAACATGAGACTATAAACAACCACGAGTATTCCGACCAAGTATGCGTGAAATGCATCTCGATCTTCCTTTTTCTCTCTCGAGTCAGTTTCTTTGGGACTTTAGAACAAAGACCGGAAATATAATCCAAAGAATGAGTGGTGATTTACATGTTTACGTTGATTTTGACGTTTGATATAGCGGTGGTAGCTCGGACGTTTCAAAACGTTTACGAGACCGCGAATTTTGTGTATTTATAGTGAATACGAAACTGCAGAATAGAACGAAGCAAAACGTTCAGAATTTTTACAATCATCCTAGTTTTTTATCTAGTTGCTTTCGCTTATTACTGACAAAATGTTGTGTTTGATTGATAGAAATGAAAATCTGGATACACACTTTTAATGAATCGTCCTATTTTTCTTTTTTTCTCTAATTTTCTTTAATTTTTCTTCTTCTTTTTCGTGATTATTTACAGTGACTCGCATTAATATTCGGACGCTCATAAAAAAAACGATAACGTTTTTCACATTGGATCATACGATTTGGATTTTGTTCTTTGATGAATTGGAACAATGAGTTTACTACACGAAACAAAACTTGAAAAATTACAAATGGTCTAAATTGAGTGAAAATACAAAAAGTTGTTTTTTACCATTTTTTTTATGTGGGTCTATACTGAATATTTCAAAAATACGTTTTGTAGATCTGTGTCAATTATTGATATTCTGAAAATTTCATCAAAATTAGGCAACGTTGCAATAAACTACGAACATTTAAAGATGCAGAATCATCCCCTCCACGTTTATACCATTTTGGGACAGCCTGTAGACATATGGAGAAAAATCGTTTACGAAACTTCAAAGTTGTTTTTTAAGAGAGTGATTTACTTGAGACCCACAGTTTCTGTCAAATTTTTTGTTCAGGATGCAATATAAAGAATGTTTGACCTTGCAAAAAAGGGTCAAGAACGATTTTGCTGTTTATTTTTTAACTGATCCCCACCGATCCAGAGGTATAGAATCCCGCTATGGTAGTCGTGACATACCATTTTTATACATCCTGTACATAATTATTGTGTTCAAGTATTTATACACTATTTTATTGTAAACACGTGATCCAAAAACATTAACTCTTGATTATTTTTTTAGAGTGGGTCTTTGCTTATATTATACATACATACACTTGTAAATATTCAAATTGGTTAAATCAAGAATTTTGTAACTCGTTGAAAAATGTAGGTAAAATCAAGATTGAATGTTTATTACTAGATTCCGGATCGTTATGCAAAATAAAAAGTTATGCGTCAGTTGCAAAACACAGGTGTTAAATAGAAATTTGGTACTTTTCTGTAAGTCGGGCGCAAACCTAACCCAGAGCAATAATTATAAGCGTATATAATTATAACCTAACCAATTATAATCTAACCCAGACCAATAATTATAAGCATGATTTTGGGTAAAACTATTTTGTTTACAATTCATTAATATTTGTTTATAGTATGCTTATAATTATTGGTCTGGGTTAGGTTTGCCTCCGGCTAACGGAAAAGTATCAGAAATTTATATAATTCACTGATAATTTATATGATAATTTTAGTCTTTCAATATTTCCACTGTTTTAAATTGCACCTAAACATCTGGAGTCTAGTTATTACAATTAATCATATAACAGGATTTATATTCTGACTGTTTATATTATATTAAATCAATATTATAATTGTACTTTGTATGATATTAATTTCACCTAGTTTTCCATAAATGTTTTCTTTACGCGTAGATGGGCGTGCGTCATGAGAAATAATTGGGTGCAGTTTATAGTTGAACTTGTTCTCATTGGGGAACTCCCGGGAATCCAGTGGGAACTCGGATAAACATGTCATGAAAAATGCAATTATTCAAATGTGCATTAGAGCGTGACTCGTATTATGCCCCTTCCTCGCTGTTATTATTGACTTCATAATTAAAGCGAACGTTGCATAACATGAATTTAGTATCACTTTTTTTTTTATAAAACCAGCAGGTTACTCAACGCCTATAAACAGGCGTATCGGATTTTCTGAATAACTGAAACGATTGTATATCGCGTGTAATATTATTTCAACATCATCCGAGTAAAATATTTTTTTAATATGCACCATTAAGAACGTTTCATCGACGAGTCCATCTCATCAATTTACATCTAATAGTAATCACTTCTCAGATGTCGCTACAAATGATTTATGTGATAAGCGTGCGTGCAGAGTTCCGAAACGCAAACCTAATCGTGGAGAAAGTTTTTTTAATTGTTGTTTTATCAGCCTTGGCAACAACTATGTAAACAACGTTTCCCTTTTCCTTTTATTGTTACAGATTCAACAGCACGCCGTTGCGTAGTCTTTAAAACTATGGATGATGAAGTAGTTGGTAATAATCAGATGAACAAAAGATCACCAATGACTCTGAACGTGAGCGGGCTTTGGGACGTTGTTCCACGTTTAGACCATTATAGGTGCGTATAAAAATTAATTATTTGTTTAATTCTCTCTTCAACTACCAGATTAAAAATTCCTTATAATAAAGAAACTCAACGTGATCCTTGCGCTAATCTTAAACCCATACAATTTTCATCTGAACCATTTGTATTATTTCGTAAATTCTATATCTTCCATAAATAATAGGTATTTTACATTAAAAGTAAGTTGTTGCCTACAAATTACGAATATAATTTTTATTTTAACATTTGCTGATTATCAAGTACCTACTTATTGTATTTGCAAAATTGTTTATGTGTTTACTCAAAACTGTTAGTTTTTCATCCCATATACCCTTATAATTTTTGGTGTAAAGTATTGTTTCTTATTCCGAATTCTCATTTTCCCTTCAACCATAAGATTACAATTTACCCCTTAAAATAAAGAAACTCAAGGTGACTTTTATATCTCCATAAAAAAGTGAAACAGAAAAAAAATATCTAATTATTACGTAGTACGCTAATCTTAAAACCATGCAATTTTCAGTTCAAACATTTTTTCATACACAAAATAGTTTGTGTAATTTAGGTAGCACACATTGCTGAATCACCCTGTATATTTATGATAAAAGAACGAAAAACTAAAACTTAGAGATGCTAAAGCACTGGATTTTTTCCTCAAAATGTTATTATGAACATATTTAATTTGTTTGGAAAGTATGATTCAAGTTACGGCAATTTTTATATGAAATTACGCTCTAATAGTTGTTAAAATTATACATACGGAGCACTATAAAAGTGACTATTTTAGTTTGCTTTACAAAAAATACTCATAAGTAATTTCATAGGAGAGACTAGAATAATAATTCACCCATTTTTGTTCTACACGTTAAATCAACAAATTGTGTTACATTTATAACATCACATTTTAAAGAAATATCTTTTATAACATAAACATAAAAGGATCAACGATTTTACAGTATGTGAAAATAGTAAGTGGGTGAATTTTCGCTCTGAGGAACGTATGAGAGTTAATAAAAATAAATCTGTGCAAAGTTTGAGCTTGATTGGATAACGAGAAAACCTGTCTCAAGGCCGTTAAACATTAAAATAAGTAAGGGTCTGTTCTACTCTCTAGTCTTTTCTGGTCTTTTTAGGGAATTTTTTACAAAAAAATATAAGTTTCTTAGTATCGGTATTTTGCGTACATATTTATTTATATTCTATGAATGTTCACAATTTTTTAAAAATGAAATTGATCAAAACTGACGGAATTACATGTCATTGAACAAGATTTAAAAATTAGAAAAAATCAAAAGGATTCTTGATTAGTATGATTGTGATTATGGTGTGAACCAGAATTATAGAAGAAAAAGAATTTTTCTTATTTTTCTAGCTTGTTAAACATGAAAAGAAGTCAAGAAAATCGACATTCGAAATTCAAAGAGCTGCCATTTTGTAAATTTTCAATCTTTCAATCAAGAATCCTTTTCATTTTTTCATTTCAGATAAGCAGAACGATCGGAATCGTATCAGCCAGTGGGGCACCTTTGTTTAAACACACCTTCTTTAACGACATGTAACTCCATCAATTTTAATCATCTTCACTTAAAAAAAATTGTGAACATTCGGAGAATATAAATTAATATGAATGAACTTATACTTTTTTTGTAAAAAATTCCCCAAAAAGACCAGAAAAGTGAAAGTCTAGACTAGAATACCCCTTAATTAAATGCTCATAAAATTCTTTTTCAAGTAAATCATGTACTGTATCGAAAAATATGTTAAACAAAACTTGTAGATCTGGACAGAGTGCGTCTTTTATGTCCTATTACTTTTTCTCGTAAAACAAACTGTTTTTGAAAAATATTGAGAGAAATGTGAGAACAAAATTTAAAAAATTTCTTTCTGAAATTTGAAAACAAAAATTGAAAAGTGTATTTTCATTATCTTTTATCAGTAAACATTAATGAAAAATGTGTATTTTTTTAACTTGCGGAACTTACTTTTAATTATATGTTATTTTGAAGGAAATTTTGCGTATATTTCCTTTATAAGAAATAAAAAAATTTCAGGTTTTACTTTTTTTATTAATTAGGCACGGGGAGACGCGCAATAGTGTTTTTTTCAAAATTTTCTTGAAGGGTAAATGAAAGTCACCCTAGTGTAGATACTTTAACCTGTTTCATGAGCTTTATTCTTTTTGTCCAGAAATTAGATTAATAAACTAATGCGTAACTATGTTCAAACATAGTTCCTCGCTGCTACTGAAAAATCGGCAATAAAGATAGCAATAGAGAATAAAAACAACGTGATTCAGAATATGGAGGATTACAAATTGAATCAGCTAAAGCTATAAATACTAAATTCAACCAATGTGAAATACATTTGACTCTATAATTGTAATGAAATTAACTTGATAAACTATATTTTAAAAGCATATGGAGTTCAATCAAAATATTTCAGTAGAATTATTGTAAGTGTTTTGTTAATTTCAAGAATATAACTAATTCATTCTGGAGAATACATGTGATTTTATAACGTTTAGATACTGCTCCTTCAGGGCGACACTAGCATGAATATTAATTAAAAAGATTATTAGTATTTAACTTAATCTAATACTAGAGATTTTTAATTTATTATAGAAATTTGAACGACATATTCATTTAGGTTCAATATCACACGATTGTCATATTGAATGCTAAGTTCCCTCTTTCAAGTTTAGTTTACTCCTTTCTATTATTTAGTTTCTTCTTTAGTTTACAATTGACCAGCAGAAGATTTATATATCTTTCCCTCAATGTCCCATCTCAACAATTGACTTATTAGTCAACACTGGATAAAATATTGTTTTAGGTAATATATTATAGTACATAGTGTACTTGGCTTGGGTTCGCAGTGGAATAATTGCATTTGACAGGAAATATCTGGGAACACAGGATATATTTTCAAAATGGATTTTACAAATATTAAGAGTTTTGCTACTTACAAAGGATAGCTTCAAAGATAGTTACAAGGGGTAGTTTTAAAGAATGGAACAACGAATCTTGTCAAAAGAGGCTTGGCAACGAGTTGTTAGAATGACTCTAATTTTACATGATTCTACCATCGGACGTCCGATTTATTTCAACCGTACTCTCCCTCTGGGAATCGACGACGACTGGAATTCACCAGGACTCCTCTGTCCGTTTGCCGCCCGGACTTCATGGCCGTCCTCTCTGAGACGTGCAGAGGAACCAGATGATCCTACTCGCAGGTGGCCAGAAAACTACCCTGTTCTTTCCTCTCGGCGGGCGGCCGGCCTTCATGGCCGTCCTCTCCCATGAATCCAGAGAAGTGTCCAGGTGCAACCCCTGTCCTCTCCTGGGCTGTTGGGCGTCCGATAGCATTGCTTGGTACTCTCCCGAACCTTATGGGCAGCCGTGGACTTACCTCGCCCTCTCCCAAAGGCGCAGCGAAAGTGCCCGCTCCGTGATATTTCACCAATATTTATACCACATATTATGTATGGCCACGGCACACAGTGGTCCGGATCAAAGAATTTGGTGACTTTTTATTGTAATTTTCGAACCGTTAGAGATATTCTAATGAAATATTCACTAAAAATATTTAATAAATAGTAATTTTTAACTAGAGATAATTAAATGTTTTTTGCATTTGTTAAACAATAATTGTTCCAATATAGTTTTTAGTGTAATAATCATTTTTAGTGTCCGTGTTAATTTTTAATACATAAAAGAATGCTTCCCTGTGTAAGAGAAAAGAAATGTTTTAAGTAAATATTGCGACTAAGAAAGTACTAATATTATATTCAGTCAATATTACCACAAATAAAAAAGTAAGCAAAAATAATGATCATACCATAATTTGTCTTTCGTGAAGACATAATGATCGATGACTGATTTAGTTAATTATTAATTCTGCTGCTTAGGTTTTCTTTTACATTTGGATAATCTTAGTTGTGACATGCACGGGCCAGATGTTAACAATTATCTTGAAAATACATCCTTATTCGTACAAGATCTTGACATTTCTCTTGCATATTTTGTTCTAAATTCTTTAAAAATTTTGTGCCTGGTTTCCTATGCTTCCTCAGAGAGCTGACCGACGGGAAGCAAGTCATGTCTCACAATTTTTTGGCCATGCATTAGTATTTTATACCCATAGCGAGTAACAAAATATTTTGCTGTATTTTGTGTATACTTCCCAAATTTTTCATTGTTTATTTCGTGAGGAGAGGAAATCACTTGCAAAATGATGTTTCACAAGGTTTCAACGATAGATACGTATAAATGCAGCGAGAACATTTAGAAACTCTCATCGTTCATTTCTCTATATTTTTATAAATAAAATTAGTTTAAAAACAAAATTATAAATAAAATATTTATTTCATTTATTTCGTATAATGTTATTGCAAAAACGTACACATTTGGAAGACATTCAGATTAGCCATACGAGCCCGTATTACGCAAGCGAGACTCGTCGTGCAGTAACATTGACAGCTTTGAACAATGATAACTTTCAAGGTTGGACGCGGTGGGACAAGATTCTTACAGCATTATACAGGGTGTCCCAAAACGTCTGCGTAAGCGGGAAATGGGAGGTTCCTTGGGTCATTTGAAGCGACATTTTCCTTTACAAAAATGGCGTTTGCGGCTTTGTTTAGGAGATATTAACGAAAAACACGGACTAATCACAGCGCGACCTAGAGCGGCGAGCCGGGAGTCGAGCGTTGTCGATACGCCGTGATGTCCCCTATTGTATACATATGTATAGGGGAAAGTATGCTGAAAATGATCCAATTTGTTAGAAATTGGAACATTTTGGAACTTTCTAGATATCCCTTGCCAAATGTAAAAAATTCTACAAATTTTTCTACTTCATTGAATATTAATTTTTAGCATATGGTAAACTATAACTTTTAGCGTCTATATTAATTTTGTAACACAAACGAGTGCACTTCATTGTAAAAAAAAAAGAATCAGAAATATTAAGAGGTGTCATCAGGACACCACCAAAAAGAGAAGCAATTTTTGTTGGTGAAAAGTGCTATCTCTAAATGTCTGATTTTAAGCATTCGTCCTAATTACAATTCTTGGTAAACTGCATTAATTTTTTCATTTTCGAAAATTTATTAGAAATCGATATGACAAGGTTGACTGTTTAGGAAAAAGTCACCAAATTCTTCGATCCGGACCACTGTGCGGCGCGATTCTTCTGTTGAACAGGGTGATGCTGGCGACGTTGACGCTATCTCGTTTGTTACAACGGTTTATTTTATTTTAAATTGTGTATTATAACTTTGAGTAGAGACATTTTAAATTGTGTGTATAACTTTGAATGCGAAATATTTTAAATTGTGTGTATAAGATATTTTACGTGTTACCTAATTATTAAATTAAAGTTACGTGTATCTACTTAAAGTGGTAGATCGCAAATTCTATTTTCGTGTCACAGAATTGACAACTACAATTTTTAAGATTATTGCCCACCAAATTAACATTGGAAAATTTATTTGAGGTTGCAAAATGTTGTTTCTAAGAACATATTCATAGGATATTTATGGTCTTCAAAGTATCGTGTCATTGCAGGTAATAGCAATGAGCATATTAATTACGGTTACCAGTAATCACTTACTATAAAACACAGTGGTAAGCTGTAAAGGTGTGAAAAATGACATCCGGAAATGCATCCAATTTGTAGTTTTCTGGCTTTTAATAAATGCAAAGAATTCTTTGAAGACGGTCTAAACAGTATATTTCTCGTTAAAAGAAAGAAGAATACGTTGAACAATGTGGTATTAATTTTGAAAAAATCTGAATATACGAGAAAATTATAAGAAAATTCCAGAACTTCGGAAACAGCTTGTCTACCATATAAAAATAAAACAAATATATCAAAACATACTAGCGTAGTTTCAGTTTTTATTTAACAAATGCTAAATGTAACGAGTAAGTGGATTATTTATTGATGCATCTTAAGAGGTTTTCCTAGTTTAACGCTCAAATTCTACGGCAATTTTTAGAAATTTTTCTGAAAAACGGTATTAAGTATCAACATTGTGGGGAAGGTTGCCACAAAATTAACTCCGATTACTTAGCTCGAGTTTATAAATCTTTATTTAACTTTGCGTGTTCAAATGCCGAAATGGACCCGGAATTCAGACAGCGAGCTGTTTTTTCAACTGAGAGCGTTTGCCGCGGATTTCCTCCCTTTATATCCTATCTTCGGAAAGGTAATGCCTTTCCGAAGATACGAAGGCGGGGGTAGGAAATCCCGCGTCTTGTTTTATGATCACCGGCAAAGGTGGTCGCCAAATGCTAAAAAGATTTCGGCGGTACAGAGCCTAGCGGTACCCAGCTGGCAGCGTTTATGATGGGGTAGTCAAATTTTCCTACCCGTAAAGTAATTTGAGAAATAAAATAATTTTGCCATCCTGCAAACGTCAGGGTAGGTTTTATTACCCTAGACCCTAACATCTGCAGGCGGTCAGCTCTAGCATCTTGCGATGCGAGTCGCGTACCGCTACAAACATTATTAATATTGAAGTCAATATTTATTTAAAAAAACTCTCAGTGATTGATTCAGTATACACGAATAAGTGGGTTAAAATTTGCAATAGTTTATAAAGTTACAATTGTTTATAAAGATAATGCTTAAGATTATTACGATAGAAGTCTTAAGGTTCACAGATTACATCATTCTAGAAAAAAAGATATGCAAACAGGCTACAATGTTAAATTTAACGATTAAAATTTCTGTCCACAAGGGTTGTAATCTTATTTTTTGTAAGTAAAGCACATTTGTATTTAAGATCGTTTGTGACGCATTAAAAGCGTTTAAAAAAAATATAATAGGTAATAAAAGAAATTCTTTCCGACTCCATGATAAAATTTTATGAATTTTATGATAAAAAGTTACAAGAGCTTAATCTTTGAAATATTTAGATTTATTCTCAATGGCCTTACGATAAAGCCTCAACAGTTGTTAACTAATGAATGCATTGAAGCGTTTCCAAACATCAACTAATTTAGGATCTGTTAAATGATGCTGCAACAATCTAAGTAACGATAATCAAACAGATCCATCATATGAAAATAAACTATCAATCATATTCCACTCATCCATAAGCAGCATGAACTACTTAGGTGATTTCAGTCACGGCTTTTGCAACATTAAAATGCGAATAACATACAGCGCCGAATTTGCAGATTACTAGGTGCCATTATACATACATATAAACTACTGATTTATCGCAACAAAAATAAGGGAGCATCATTTTTTACATTTTTAAAAATTATGATTATTTATAGTCGAAACAACATTTCAGTTATTAGAAGGTATGTTAACAAATTATCAACATTTCGAATTCAGTATTTAATAATAATTCTTAAAACATACTACAGCACCACTTAATATATTTCAAAAATTTAATAGTATTTCCTAACATATTTGGATTACCAATAATTTCTTTTAGCGTTGTGTCTATGTTAAATATTTTCCTTTTCTTTTGTTATTAGGTATATCTTATAATCTCATTAACAAAAGTGTGATCTTTCATTTACAAGGAACATCACTCAATTGTAAATTGTAACACATCGATTTCTTTCTGATCTGTGACACGTATATTTTTTATTTACAATTATTCATATCTAGAGAGTAAAAACATCCGTCAAACTCAGGGATAAAAAAAACATTATATCACGGGAAGTAGAGTAAACAATAAAATTGTTTTGGATTGTGTATTTTCGATTGAGAAATTTACTTTTATATATAAATAGTTACTTTTTTAAACAATGTATAAAAAATTAGATGTTTTTTGCAATTTTTCTTGTGGATAGATTATTCGTTTTTATCTAAATTTGTGCGTGTCATCTGTAGACTAAAATAGAGAATACTTTTTTTTAAATCTTTTGGTTTTGTGTATAGAATATACATACATAATACAGGGTGAATTCGATAAAGCAGGACACCTAAATATCTCCGTTACTTTTCGTTGTACAAAAAAACTTCGTAGGACAAAGTTACACTGTTTGGAGGGCCAGATATAATGGTGTAAGGGAAAAAAATTTTCAAGGTCATTTTTATGAGATTTCAAGGTTATCGATATTTTTTTTAATGGAATGATATATTTTCGTTAACGTAATGTGGTAGCTGACAAAATAACGAATTCATGCATGTAACACAATATGACCTTCAAATGACCTTCAACCCAGAAAAATGGTATAAATAAAATTCAACGAAATATTTCGTCATTAACAGGTTAAAAAATAAGCAGACACGTGGTTGAGCTTTTTTGCCAATGCTCATTTTTTACACAGATATTTAACATATAATTTTTGGAATAGGAATTATATAAACAGGTTGTCCCAAAAATGTAGTTCTTCCCTGAAAAAGATGATTCCTGAGGTTATTTGAAGTAACTTTTTCCTTTACGAAAATGTTCTCCGTGGCATCGTTAAGGAGTTATTGACAAAAAGCACGGACCAATCAGAGCGCGGCTTCAGCGGACGGATTCCATCTTGTCCAATGCCAACGCCTGGCTCAACGAAGTCTTAACGAGGCCGCAGAGAAGACGTTCGCAAAAGGAAAGGTTACTTCAAATGACCTCAGGAATCACTCGTTTAAAGGAACTATTACATTTTTGGGACATCCTGTATAGACAAGCATTTCAGATTTCAGTGTAGCAGTAACCATATTTTTGGCTATTATTACTCAATAAAGTTCTATCATAAAAGTGCAAGAACAACACCGATGAGCTGAGAAAGTGTTCTTCGAAGAAAACAGCTAAAAAGTATCGTAACCGATTATGAGTGTATAAAAATAGATCCTCGCACACCCAAGATACATAGTAATATGTACATTTCAGTCGATGATATAGGACAAAACTAGCGCTCGGTCACGAAAGAAAACTGAACGCTTCGCGGAAAAAATGCTTCAAAACGCTTTTGCAAGATAATTTCCTGAAAGCTAACTACAGGGAATGTATCACGTTTTCGAGAACGGAAATGCAAAATGATTCACTTCTCACAAGATAACCGGTGAATTAATCATAAATTTTTTGGTGTTCGAGAATAAGTGTGGAACGAAAGATGTATAGTTGCAACAGAAGCATATGGTTTCAAGTATTTTTATCGATTTGTAAAGGTCACCTTGAGTTTCTTAAAATTAAACACGTAAATTTTAATATTGTGGTTGAAAAAAGAATTAAACCCTAAATAAAAAAACTACAGTACTTAGTACCTCGATTATCTGAATCAACGAATGAGAGATCTCGAAAAAACAATCGTCGATGATTAAAAGAAAAATTGAAAACTACTTTAACAAATAAGTTTTGTTGATATTAACTTGTATGCATAATTACTATGTATCGTATACATAATATGTACATTATACAGGGTGGGTCACCACATATTACCACTGAGAGGACATACGAAGGTCATTCACCTTTTTATAAATAGAAACATACATTTACTATTCCATCACGTAATGCAACTTGATATTCTTTACAAGAAAGTGGTAACATACTCATGTGAGAAAATCATTTTTTTTAGAGATACAAGAGGTACAATGCGACGATCATTTACGTTATAATATCCGCAAATAAAAAATATTGTCCAATAAAAAGTATATGTTTCGGTTAAAATAAAGTGAATGACCTTAATATGTCCTCTACGCGACCACTTACAAAAAAAACTATTAATGTTAGAATGTGCTCCTCTTGATGCCATTCAACCCTACGTGAATAATAGTCATCTAAATCGATGTGGTAATATGCTGTGACCCACCCTGTATATTTTGAGTAATATACATACACATATATCATATGTCTAATTACAATAGTACTACATATTGAAGGATTATTTTTTATACCTAAATCTAATACATATTCTCATATGTTTTAAATTATATAAATTTCCCGATTTGTTAATGACAAGCTAGAGCTTCATATTTCAAGTTATTACACTGTTGAATTTGTCTTATTAACTAATCTTGTTTTGGTCTATGAAAATTAATCAGTACAATACTTTAGTTGAAAAATTCTGAAGTTGCAGTTCCAATAAGTCCCATAATATTATTTGTTTTCATAGTTAAAATCCTTAAAATAATAGTGATTGATGGGTGGATACAGTTATATGTAATAAATATAAAAATGGAAAACATGCTATTTATTATTTTATCTTTCATCCTTAAATAAATATCACTGTTTCGTCTTTCGTTCAGTATTAGCGTTATAACTTGTAAATTAATAATTTTTGAAACTACGTTTATAAAAATAAGATTGACTTTTTGTTCCATTTATAAAACATGCGAATATTTGATTGTTACACTTTGGAACGTCCTGCAGTAATAGATTGAAGGGGATCTGGTTGATCGATTGGGTGTACTATTACCAATGTTTACATACACTCACAAAATTTAATCAATTATATTACATTTTTGCGATCGACTACGTCCAATTTACTTATAATTGCCAATTAAGTGTAATATTTGAGAACTGCACAAGGGCTTGTCGGCTGATTCAATATTTTAAGGGACTTTCACGCACTCACGAAAAATTATGCTTTCGACTTTAACAAGCTTTTCCTCCGCATTCATCAGTTTATCCCAATTTAATTAAGTTTATCCCCTCGTCGACGCCATTACATTAAGTAACAAGAACCTCTCTGTTTGTAGGCTAAGTCGGCGTGCTAAAAGACCATCCTTGAGCACCCTGCACGAAGGAAATCTTATAAAGGTAAGATTGCCACATGTTCAAACGACAGTCGTCATAGCAACCATGTTGCGACCTATGTAGCAGACTTGGACATTATTTAAATAGATTATTCTAAAGATAGTAGTTAAACTGATATATTATCTTATTTGGTTACACGTTATTTGTAATAATTATGTGATATTTTATTTGAGGAGACAAATAACGTTTTTCTACATTATTTCATTACTTGGAATTTATTTGAAATAATTTTTCTCTTTACTTTTTATTTGTCCAAATTCTTTTTCAAATCAATATCTCAAATATTTTCAAGATTTATCATATCAGCATCACCAACTATTAATCACCAGGTTGAAATCAGTTAAAGTTACTATTATACAAGTCAGATAATTAAGTAATTTAGTTCAACTATTAAAAGTAAAATTCTTTGTTATTGTATTTTAGCCAGCTATTTGAAATTAAACTTTAATTAATTAATTTATAGATAATTAAGTAATTTAGTTCAACTATTAAAAGTAAAATTCTTTGTTATTTTATTTTAGCCAGCTATTTGAAATTAAACTTTATTTAATCGTAATTCATTTGAATTAAACAGAAAAAAAATATTCTTTGTTATCTTATTTCAAAGAATACGTGCCCGACTCTGGTAAAATGTGAACTCTTGATGTATCCCTAATTTATTGAAAAAACAATCTTACGTATAATATGAAGTGTTAAACTGTAAACTATTATAAATCTTTATGTTCTTCTTTTCGAAAGACACATAAACCTTTCTAAACAATTATATCATTTTCTTCATTTTCGATTACCTTTTCCTATCTATCGGTACTATCATTTCACATATAAATGTTAAATAGTTTACAATCTGAGTTTCAACATATGAAATGTCTGTACTCTTATTATTGCAACTTTAGTATGAATTAATCTATGTATCCATTAAATGCAGGCATATCTTCCATTGAATTATGTCGTTGAAACATAAATATATTTATGTAAAATAGATTTTTGCTTTCATAGCAATGTAAAAGAGATAATATAATTATATGATATATAAATAATGATAATATAATAATATTAATAATATGAATATATTTTATATATTATATTGATATATAGATACTAACATAAAAAATAATTATTATATGAATAAGGTTATACGTTATTACACAAGTTGCAAAGGCAAAATTATGAGAATTACATTCCAGTGAATGTCTTACACTAACAATTAATTTATCGGTAATTCGTGTATCGTTGAATATTTTTCTTGATATATCGCAATGAATAATTGAAATCTAAGTAAATTTTTTGTTTTATTCATTACTGATGATCTACATACAATAGTACTCACGGTATTACGAGTACCGTTCTCCTATTTATTTGCCGCTTAAAATATTATTTTGAATAAAATAGTATATTACTGTTATTATTGTAAATAAATTTTGGTTCGTTTCTCAAAGTAAAATTTAAAATGTCAGTTAAAAATATTAAACATCAAGTAAAATATTCACAAGACATGAAACAAGAAATTTTTGTTATTTCTGTATAGGCACTATCATTTTAAATGTGTCACAGTATCTAAAACACGTGAAATGTGAGGATCATATATTCTGTATGTAAATGTAAAAATGAAATGTGTGAAAAGTATGACCAACATCAAGTGCAGTTATACATATGCAAGCACATATGTACTGTTTGAGGCGTGACATTTATCAGTCACAAAGAAAATTACCTAATCTAATCGTTGTTTCCTCTGAGGACTTCTAATTGTCAATTTAATTAACATCTTACTATACCCAGTGAATACAGTTTCATACTTTCTAGTATCACAGAATTTTGTTTATTCTTCATTGTGCGGTTTTTTCTCTGTTAAATTTAGATAATTTTTAGATGACAAGGGTCCAATTTTTAAATTGCAGATTGAATTTAAAAATACTCAAGGTATAATTTAAAAATACTGAAGCTTTAATTAAAAAATAGTTAGTATTAGTCGAAGGTAATCTACTGTTGATCTTCTTATTAGTCTTGCATACTCTAAACAATATTTTTGATGGTTTTTGACCTCCCATGATTTTTTTTAAAATGCTTTTTTAAGTATGTGATCGAGTATAACCAACAATTCATAATATTAAGAAACAAATGTTGCTTCACAAAAAAAAGAATTCATCGAAACATTCCGTAAGTAATCGAGGTGTATTCTTAAAATGTCAAACTAATTCAATGAACGAATAACTTTTGCAGTAATTCTAGCATAGAATGTACATTATATTTCTTTCAACATTGATTTTCCTAAGTATCATGTATTTTTCATGTGTTGAAATTTTTCACCAGAAAAATGACAAAAATATAAATACTGCTAAGGACAGCATGGAAAAATATTTTAATTAAGCACGAAAATCTTACAGTAGTTTTATAATAGTGAGAAGTCAAAATTAGAGTCATTCAGCTGTTTTATAAACAGCATATACGATGGAACCGGGTGAGATTGGAAATTAACAAAAATAATGGTACTTACAATTGTATTTTTGATGACAAAACTATTTATCTAATATATTGAAAAATTATGGGATAATACAAACATGTGTACAATCTCGCTGAACACAAAACGGAAGGCGGGACGAACAAAATAATAATGATAATAATAATTATTGATGTTTAAGACGGAGGCATATGCTATGAATTCGATGAATACATATATTAGAGATACATAAATAAATAATTAAATAAATTATTCTTTATAAATAAATAATTCTTTAAAAATCGACACGAATTAATGGTAAATAATTGCAATAACATGACTTTTATGGTTAATTCCTTTATTGTAGTCTTCACAAGCTTTTACTGTACCTAATAATAATTGTATAATAGATAGACACTGCAAAAGGTCTAAAGTAAAATAAAATATCTAACACGAACCTAGAACTATTAATTAATTTTACAAGAATTAATTGAATTTAGAGAGATTGTAATAATAAATTAATTTTAAACTTAATATTAGAGGAATTTTCAAGTTTACATAATATTATAATTCAAATATTTTTCATTATAAAAACAACTAAAATGAACGGAAGGTTACTGTAGCCACGTCAAACAGAACGTGACGCAAGGGAGTCTTTCTCCTTCACTAACAATAAGGACGATCGAACTCGTAACGAGAACCTTGAGGGAGGCAGTATATTAGGTTTGCACAGCAGTAAATACCAGCTGTGAGGAAAATTAAAAAAAGTATCAATTTAGAAATCTTATATTCTCCGAGAAGGTTACCATAAAAAAACGAAAACAGACTGCATGTGATAATGAAAAGTATATATCATAACATAATTGGCACACACTTTAAATAATAATAACTTTTTTATAAATGGACCAAACGACTTCAGTTTTTTTGCCAAGCTAGAACGATTGGTTTACTAGATGACGAGTAATGAAAATTTTTGAAAAATTGCGTTCTGTCGAAATTGGGCTAGTAACGAAAATTTAGAAATTGTGTTTTGTATTGTACTTCAAGTATGCCAAACTAGCTGTAAATTGTTATGGATAACTTCCGAGGTTAAAGTAGAAAAACTAACAAAGTATTTGAATATCAAGAGTATAATCAGAAAAGTGTAGAATCAAACTTACTTTTGTGCACACTTCACTCGTTTCATAGTTTTAAATAAACTATCAATATGCTATACTAAAACATGTGTTACTACTTTAAAATAAAATTTCAGTTTGTAAAAATCGTGGTAGTTATTACTGCATAGTGCGTTAAGAAATGATAGGTTCAGTCACATTTATGGCAGTAACTTATGAACAAATTTTTTAATCAATTTATTCTTTACATAGTACGGACTACATTTTCTAATTTTCTTTTGAAACACTATTTTTAAATAAGTCTTACCAGAGAAATTCGTCAGTATAAATGCTTGATACCCTGAAAATTATGAATTGGTTAAAAAATTTCTTCATAAGTTGCAACTATAAACGTGACTGATCATGTAATTTGTTAACATACTGTATTTTAACATTCTTTTGTCAGCGACTGTATCAAGATCATTTTAATTTCAGGACCCAAATATAGAAGCTGGTCAAGTTGGGACAGCACAACAAGGACACACAGGGATAAAGCTAGGATGGATCCAGGGTGTCCTTATACCATGCCTCCTGAACATATGGGGTGTTATGCTTTTCTTGCGGCTGTCGTGGGTGGTGGCACAGGCCGGCATATTGCAAACTGTCATTATTATCGGAATATCGGCGGCAGTTTGCGTCATCACGACGCTTAGCCTCAGCGCAATTAGCACTAATGGGGAAGTAAAGGGAGGTGTGTTACAGGATCCCTGTTTTCTCGTTCTTTTCCTCTGTCGAAGGCGTGGCAATGTGTACTTTAACCACACTCTGAGAATTGTTTTTCCGAGAACCATACTATCGTCTTTAGGAACAGAAGCATGAAATTGCAATTGAACCACTTTTACATAAAAGTATAATAATATAGACTTCGATCGAAAACTTATAACTCTGTCTGCAGAACACTATCATTCAACTTCTGAGCGATTACTACAGTCACCGGCATAATAAAGTGACCATTCTATATCGTTATGCAGAATATCTGAAAACTAATGTTTTTATTGAAAAAGGATCCTATTATCGGGCTTTTTTGAAAGGTTTATTGTCACACCAAAGGTTTGTTACCAAAATTAAAAGAGTATTTGCAATAACAAGAACTTGTAACTTTATTTTAACAAAAGAAGTATTTTCATATATGACAAAAAAAAGTGACCACTTTATAAATCATAATGTATCTTGAAAGAAAATTAAATTTAATATTTAGTATGGTCTCCTTTATGGTCCAAAATCGACCATAAATTTTCGATAGGATTTAAGTCTGGGGACTGCGGAGGCCAATCAAGCTGTTTTATGTGGCGGGAATTAAAAAACTTCTTTATTTTTTTGGCGGTATGCTTCGGATCGTTATCTTGTTGTAAAATAAAGTTATTCTCCAAGCCTAATTGGATCAACGAAACTTCCAAATTCTCACGTAAAATATCGATATAAGTGTCAGCAGTCATGATTCCATCGATTTTTATTAATTGACCCATGCCTTCCCAAGAAAAACAGTCCCAGATCATGATATTACCTCCGCCGTGTTTAACCGTTTTCTGGAGATGACGATCTTGAAGCTCTTCGCCAGGTTTCCGCCACACATGGAGTCGTTGTTTGCAATTAAGAAGCTCGAATTTATTCTCATCCGTCCACAGAACTCGTTTCCAGAACTCCACGGGTTGATTTGCATACCTTTTTGCAAATGTGAGTCGCTTCTTTTCATGTCTCTTAGTAATCAAAAGGCGCTTATGTGCAAAATCTGCTTCCCGCAGCTTTCTGCGCACTGTCCGGTCGGAAATGGACAGATTGAGTGATTCACGAATATTCCTGACAGTTGTCCTCGGATCTTTTTCCACCATTCGTATGATGTTTGCATTATCACGCCAATTTGTACTTCGCGTTCTACCTCTTCCAGACCGATCAGCCACTGTTTCGGTGTTCAATAATTTCTTATAAAGTTTCTGGACAGCGCTTTTGCTGACTTCATATTTTTTAGCGATCTTCCGCTGCGAAACACCGCGTTTATAATCTTTGATAATCAGGTTTCGGATCTGATATGAAATTTGTCGACCATTCATATTCACTACCTTTCTATGTACTGCTGCGCTTTGATCTACATGTCAACAAGGAACTGTTAGTCACAGGTCGCCGTTCTTTAAACTTCACGCGCAGTAAATCGTGTTTACGCATCGCGATTAAATGAAGACGCTATAAATACTAAGGCGGTCACTTTTTTTTGTCATATATGAAAATGCTTCTTTTGTTAAGTTCTTGTTATTGTAAATATTCTTTTAATTTTGGTAACAAACCTTTCATATGACAATAAACCTTTCAAAAAAGCCCGATAATAGCATCTTTTTTCAATAAAAACATTAGTTTTAAGATATTCTGTACAACGATATAGAATGGTGACTTTATTATGCCGGTCACTGTATGTATACCTTGTCCAAGGAAACGAGGCAGTAAAGGAGCAAGGTGCGTTCTTTCCTGACTCCCTGAGGCGGAATAAAAATTGTGAACATTAATTGGAAGAAACAGGAGCCAAGTAAAAAGTGCTCTCTTTAATCATTTTTGTAAATTGAGAATGATACATCGATGTTTATGAATTCGTTTAACCTGTTCACTGGTTTATAATGTAGAGGATGTAGCAAACTGTGTTGTTATGGCTTCTCTAGTGATTTTACAACTTTGGATCGGTGAGGTTATATCGAAAAAGTGGCTGCGAAAATTGGCCTTGAGTATAAATTTTCAGGTAAAATTGTTCTTCTATTGCATGGTTTACTACGCATTAGAAAGACAAAAGTCTGAACGGAACTATGGGCCGGAAATCAACATTTTCAAAATCGGCTTTAAAGTTTCGTAAACTATTTTATTCCATATGTCTACAGGATGTTCCAATATTTGGTGCAATCGTGGAGGGGTTGATTGTATATGAGAAAATAACTCGAAAAAATGCAATAAACTTTTTTCATTTGAGGCTTCGTTTTCGAGAAAATTGACTTTGAGAAACCGTTAGGTTCGCGTGGCTAGCATTTGTAAGAAGTTGAACCGATAAGTCAAGATCAGAGGCGTGAGCATACATAGTATTCAATAATACGTAGCACGCGTGTTCGTCGAATTTTCAAGCTCGATTTTATCGAGAACAAAGCCTCAAATGAAAAAAAAATTTGTCATATATTTTCGACTCATTTTCTCATGTAGAATCACCCCTCCACGATTGTACCCAAAACTGATACATCCTGTGCAGATGTATGGAATAAAATAATTTACGAAATTAATTTATTAATTTTTGTGAGACTTTTGTTCCTTGTGACACCTATTAAACGATGGCAAGAAAAAAAATTTGACCTTGAAACAAATCCCCACCGATCCAAAGGTGTACAATCAGCTGAAGAAGCCATGACAAAACATTTTGTTATACCCTGTACCTACCCACTTTTGGGTTTCACTCAAAAATGCATAGCGTTACCTACAAAATACCATTAACACTTTAATACTAGATGGAGCATTAAAAGCGACTGTCTTATGTTATAGTATTTTGAAAATTACAAGAATGTATTTATGCAAACTTTTAGCGACTTGCATCATAATATACAGGGTGTCAATTTTATCTTGAACACCTAAATTATTTCCGCTACTATTAAAAATAAGAAAAAATAACTAAATAAGATTTACATAATTTTAAGACGCGCATTAGATGGTAATAAAAAATCCTTTGAGGCACCGCAGAAATACCATAAGAAATGCCATTCAGGCATTCACTTCTCGTGTACAGACATATCTTGTTGCGGACGATAAGCATTTTGAGCATCTAATAAAATAAGGTGATATTACCCTTTTCGTTTTATTACTTTTGTATTCTTCAAACTGAAACTGATTTTTTCGCCGTCAAGGTCACTTCAAGGTCATCGTGTGTAAGTCCTTGAACTCATCGTGTGTAAGTCCTTGAACTCATCGTGACGCCGACTACAACATTGCATTATGAAAAATACATGTTAATATGAAAAAAATGTAGTGACCTTGAAAAAACTGTTAAAATAACCTTCAAAGGATTTTTTTTTTATTACCATCTAATGCGCGTCTTAAAACCATGTACATCCTATTTAGTTATTTTTTTTTTACTTTTATTACGTATGGAGAACAGATATCATAAATATACGATATATGTCCAATATCGCATCTGGCGGGAAACGCCCTAGATAACCCTCCATTAACACGGTCCAGACATCTAATAAAAGTGATTATCTAGTGACGTACGACACTAGATAATGAACAGACCACCCTATCCATTCTCAGGGTATATAAACCCTTTGATTCTTCCTCTCTTCGGTCAGAACTAGTAGAGTCACGAGCCGAGTAACGTGTCACACAGTTTAGAGTAACCTCAGTCAGGTCGGGCTAAAATTCCCTTTCGGACCAATTTAAACATCGGTAGACTCCGTAAATATTCGGTTGTAAGTCTTTTTGAATATTAAAGGTTTCTCGAGAGCCCGCATTGCCAGTGCGTCACCAACAGGCATCTAATTCAGTAAAATCACACTTTTAATCGCGACACTGCCAATTGTACACAAAATCCTCATATACAGAATATATTCTTGTTGTTTGGTAACTGGCGCAAATTAATAAACCCTCAATTATAATCAAAAAATCCTAATTTAGTAATTGAACGTTCCCACACAATACAATCTTACCGCTCGGATTGTATCGATTAAAAATTATAAAAGTTACGAGGCCCTACTAACATTCCTTGTGGCTCCCCAATTACGCATTGGGTTCGTCCGCATCCTAGCAGCTCCCCGGTTACGCACTGGGTTCGTCTGCGTTTGATTCTATTCCTAGAGGCTCCCTGACTTCGCGTCGGGTTCGTCCTCGACGTCTATAATCCTTGCGGCTCCCCAATCTCGCATTGGGTTCGTCCGCGCACCTAATTAACAAATTGAATCCTCATTCCAAAAAGAGAATAAACCCTTCGCCGGCCTATCGCGTTGCTTGCGGCCCTGGCTCGTAACACTTTTAATAGTAGCGGAAATAATTTAGGTGTTCAAGATAAAATTAACACCTTGTATAGTGAATTCAAAAAGTATTTGATCACCAAGTTTTCATTTTCGAGAAATTATCGATATATGAACCGTAATAATTTCGTTGAAAAATAGTAGTACAACAATACACCGGGACTAGTTTTAAAGCTTAACCCTCTATTTTTTCCATCTGTCGTTCATTTTAATCTAAGATACCTTTCCATGATATAATGATTGGGAAACTGAAGACACTTTTTTATCGAAAATGTTACAAACTGGAACATCTGTAATAACTTTAAGAAATTTTTCTAATGGCTGAATGCACTACCAATGTGGAGTAAATTTTCACCTCTTCAAAGACGCTTTATTTCATGTACGATTTTTTTATCGATGTTTGGAGCTTCGACTGAAAGATGTACTGTCAACTTCACAATATGTAGTATAGGCTACAATGTACATATCCAATATACATAATGGACACGGCCAATCTTGTTCAATATTTTGCTGCTATAAAACAGCCAAAACTGAATCGTATATCAAGTTTTAAGCAGTCGTTGCAAAGAGGAAGCTTCAATTTTCAAAGCAGTCATAGATTCAATCAGGAAAATTTTTTTAAAATGTTTTTACAGAATTTGAAGCATTTTCGACCAAAAGAATGTCTTTTAATAGCTTAGAAAAAATGAATGATGCCCTGCAAACGTAGAGGTTCAAAGCTTTATTATTGTACTATTATTTTTCACAAAATTGTTACAGTGCAAACATTTCTTGAGAATCGTAAATTGAATGTTCACATACTTCTTGGATCTACTGTATGTTCGAAGGAATAAATGTGTTAAGTAAATTTCCCATAAATGCATCATTACAATTTCAATAGTTACAAATTAAAAAATCAAGAACCGCCATCTTCACGGATAGATGTACACTTGCCATGCAAGAAAATAAAATTTCCTATAAAAATTGAAATCTGCGTAAAAGATATGTGTCTTGTACATTATGAAAAACTAATCCCAGAAAGTAATTTCAATCGTAAAATCATAATCGTGTAGATTCCGTTGCCATCTTTGTTGAAACGGAGACTACTGAGGTGTTACTAAGACCCTTTTTCCCTTGCTAATTCTCGCCGAAACGCTTTGTTTCCAAGTTATTAACGAAAAACACGGACCAATCAGAGAGCGAGGGGTGGGAGTCCGAATTGAGGGGAACAAGTCTCTCTCTCTCTCTCTCTCTCTGCCAATACCGGACACATGCACGACAGAGATGATACGCGTCACGTGACCAGGCCGCGGTGGAAGTGTGGGGAATAGCCTCGTAGAAGGGGGAGGTAGAGTGAGGACATAAGTCTTCATCTGGGGACTCTGCCTGAGCCGGAATCCGTCCGCTGTAGCTCCACTCTACTTGGACCGTGTTTTTTCGATAATAACTCAGAAACAAAGCATTTCGGTACAAATTAGCAAAGGAAAAATGTGCTTAATATCAACTCAGTCATGACATCAATCTTTTTCCTGTACTCTTTTTTGGAACACCCTGATATTTCCCAAAAGTTTCGATCTACATAGGTATATTCTTTTTATTCACATAGATTTTTAAGTTCAATAATGTATAAATCGTAAATATTTATAGGTGGTATATATTTCATTATATCACGTACCTTGGGAGCTGAATTCGGAGCCTCTGTTGGGATTGTTTTTGCATTTGCGAATGCGGTCTCAGCTTCAATGAACACCATTGGCTTCTGCGACTCAATGAATGATTTACTACGGGAACATAACATGAAAATCATAGACAATGGAGTAAACGATGTCCGGATAGTGGGCGTACTCGCACTCATCGTTATGATTTTGATTTGTGCAATCGGCATGGAATGGGAATCAAAGGTATCGTTCAGTTCTATATATATTACATATTAAATTAGAACAAAAAAATAAAATGCTAGCCATTAGATTATAAATGCGCCATATGTTTATACAAACATGTTTCTCTTACGTTTTATTCGCTTTAAAATAAGCAACATTCGTTACATAACTGTATTTTGGAAGAGTATGTAAAATTCAGTATTCAATTCCATTTTAATCACAACGTAGAAATCGTAAAGTGAAATGTGGTAATAAATTATATTTTTAATTTTTAAGCAATTAAAATAATTAACGTTAAATGTGGTAATAAGTTAAACTTGTAATTTTTAAGCAATTCCTCACTTTGTTATTACACAGTTGTTATCGCAATTTTACACTACAGCAATTTAGACATTAGCAATAAACCTAATAGTTAACGAAAAGTTAAGTCTTGTTTCTTGAAAAGGGTCTGTCCATGATATCAAATAAGAGTTTCAATACCAGCAAAGATTTCCGTAAGACCTAAGATCGCGGAGTTTTCGTGACATTATTAAGTGAAATTATTCGTTAACTATTACGTTTACGTCTAATAAAGGTCAGTACTTTTTTACTCAAAATAAAACGCTCTGCGATATTTTAGCATAAAAAATATAGCATTCCATTTTAAAAAACGAAGTCGACCTTCACCTCACCTTGGAGTGTGCACCGGGAAAAATAAAAGTCCCACCACATGATGCCCCCTTCGGTACTGAACAATTTTCAACTGAAACATTTTTGCGTATAATCAATATTTTTGAAGATATTCGTCTGTAACACTTTATAATTTCCACCCTGTATACCTATACAGGGTGTACCATAATTCCTTCAACTCCCGGAAATGGGAGGTTTCTGATGCGATTGGCAGCAACATTTTCCATTGTAAAAATGGCCGCCGCGGCTTCGTTTGGGACTTATTAACGAAAGACACGGACCAATCAGAGCGCAGCTATGGTGAGCGGATTCCGGCTTGGCGACACGCAGAGTTGGGCGTTATTCGAATAAAAATTTATTCGAATAGCCCAGCGAATAAAAATTTATTCGAATAATCCAGCGAATAAAAATTTATTCGAATAGCCCAGCGAATAATGGTGTCGAATGACATCGCGTCATCGACATCGCACGCGGCACGCACCAGCGACGTGTATGTGCATGAATAAATGTGTGAGTACAGTGTAGAGAGTGAAGCGAAGAATCGTGGCAACAAATGTGTGTGTAAAGATAACGAAGGTCCCAGTCCCGGACCTAGGATCGGTCACCACTACTAACTACTAACCATTACTAGGCGTCAGGCGTTATTTGGAATAATTTACTACTGAATAATTGTTTACCGAATGAAATCATTATTACATTCACGAATCTAAATTACGGATTAAGCGTCATAAACAGAAGAAATTTAAGTCGCCGAAAATTTGGAGGTAATAATTATATAATTGTGTAATAATGTACATTACGTTAGAAACTATAGAATTATTAACAATATTCCATTAATATTTATTTAGGTACCCATAGTTACGAGAGAATAGCTCAGCTATTACAAGAAATCCATATGGAATATTTTTTACTCATCAAAAAAATATCGATGGTATTGTACTGCCTGTGTTAAAAGAATCACTGTTAGTTATCTATTGTACATGTCATCAATTGTCAACCGAGATTTCGTCTCGAGAAACCTCGCGCCTCGGCCTCAAGTCACTCGAGTGTCGGCGTCGGGTTCCTACCCGTAACCATAAAGGTTGCCGCTGTCGGTGCCGGCTAGCGGCTGCGCTTATTCGCAGCATTTATTCTCGTCATTTAGAATAACGAATAACGAATGAAAGTCCCGGGATTTATTCGTGAATAACGAATAACGATTTATTCGTTATTCGCAAGCTACGAATAATTCTCGGCGAATGATATCCTTATTCGTTATTCTCGAATAAATCCAGGGACTTTATTCGTTATTCCTTATTCGTTATTCGAAATAAAATTTGCCCAACTCTGGCGACATGTCCCTCTGAGCGTCGCGTTGCCGTTGGACGAGCCAGAGTTCGTCCGCTATAGCCGCGCTCTGATTAGTCCGTGTTTGTTGTTAATAACTTCCAAACGAAGCCGCTGCGACCATTTTAGCAAAGGAAAGTGTTACTTCAAATCGCCTCAGGAACCTCTCATTTCCGGGAGTTGAAGGAATTTTGGGACACCCTGTAAATATGTTACGGTAAGGTAAATGTGATAAATCCGGTGAATATGTATAATCACCGACAATATTTTTTTTTAACGCGAGGGAAATGCATTACGAATCCTACGTTCCCCCTGGGGAGCGAAACGGGGGTATGTGGGACTCTCCGGCGGTGTGTGCAGTGCCGTGTACACCCACTAAACCCCACGGTGGCCTTCCTGAGCTAATTGGGAGGTGGTCGAGATATCGAGATCGAATGCAAACTCTCTCCAAAAGTATCCTACTCTAGTAGGACCCCATGCGGCCCATCCACACGGTGCCCTCCACCCGAGGGACGTTCGGATGAGCAACACAAGCCCCAGTTCATATCACCCGCGACCCCCAGAGATCTCATCCCTCGTTCAGGAGACAAAGAAGCCAAGGGAGGAGGTCTCCGCCCCCCCCGAGACCTAACCACACCTTTTTTTTAAAGTGTGGGTAAATCGCCTTATGGATCACTTTCCGTCCTTGCCCGAAATGGGAAGGGGTATGTTAGAATCCCCCGGCATAATGCCGGACCTACTAACTAAATCACACTGAACCGTCCCTGGGAAACTGTGGGGATCATCCGGGATCCCCAAGTAGCACTTTACCGGTCTGGCCCTCGTCCTTTCATGAGCTCTTGGAAGGAAGGGAAGCTCCCACCGAACAATCTACTTAGGCGATCCACTTAGGTGACCGTCCAATAGGCGAGTCGTTTAGGCCACTCGACCAACGATCTAGTTGCGACACCGCCCTTCCGCTCCCTATGACCAGGGGGCTAAGGAACGACGACGTCCTTTCCCAGTAAGGATCGTTCTGTCCGAGAACCCTCCGGAACGATCCCCCATCCTGGTGGGCGCAGACAGAACCACGCCCATGTCCTCGTCCGACAATCCGGCCTTCCGGATCGTGGGAGGAGGCTTACCTCTCTTTTTCTTTGGCGTCGCCTTAGGCGGACGCCTCTCTTCCTCGCCGGCCACATCCATCAGCGGTGCCCTCGCGGCCTTTTTCCCGGCTATCGTCCTCTCCCCAAGCTTTTCTCCCTCCGGGCAGAACATGGAACAGGCCTTCGTGCATGAGCGATGCTCGGCCGGCCTTCCAAAATCGCTACACAATGAGCACCTATGGCCCTCATCGCCGTACCGGTAACAGCGACATCTCCAGTCCGCCTCCTCGTTGTGCAGGTATTTTGCCCACACATGCCTCCTTCGCAAACAACGGAAGAATTGGAGCGGTCGCTGCACCAGCACTCCTACCGTGACCGTTGACCTCCCAATGGTCACTGGGCCTGGCCCGGCCACCTTTTTGCCCCCCGCCAGGGGGAGCTGGAGCCATACAGTCTCCTGACTGCGACCCTCCCGGCAAATCACCCCGACCTTAATGGCCGGCTCGTCGCAAACGCCTACCCGGGTCAACCCCGCTCTAACCTCCATCTCGGTCACGTACTGGTCCAGATCCCAACGACGGAGGTCCGCCCTCTTCGTAGGCCTACTCACCACGTAATGGCCCCCGACCAGTACAGCCCTTAACCGTCCCGCTAATGCATGGACCTTTTCAGGAGCACCCTTCCCCCACACCTTCAGCATCAACGCACCAGTCTTTTTTTTTTTTTTTTTTTTTTTTGTTCAGGGAGAGGGGAAATGCATTTACGCACTAACCCTCCTGGCCGGGTGCCAGGGGGAGTGTGGGACTCAGCCTATTTAACGGCCACTACCCACTAAAACCCCTCTCCCAGGACATTAAATGTGCCCTTTCCCTTACCTGCGCGACATGGGATCCGATCGACCGGGGCCCCGCTTAACGCATATCTCCCGGCCGATACCCCCATGACCAGGACCACGCATGTTCTTTGCTGATATCAACGCACCAGTCTGTGTTGCCGCGAACCCTAAACCCTCGATGCCCAGCTCCTCCAAATTGATGCTGGCCTTGCTTCGTATCATCGCCTTCGCGAGAGTAACAGTGGCGCCTCTCTGTAACCGACTACGACTGCCGTGGCAGTCTCGGTCCAATCCTTGCAGGCTTAGGACACACAGGCCCCTTCCCGTTTCCCGGACCCCTTTTGCACCACCGTGGCCCAGTCCGTAGACCTAACCACTGGTCCAATCCTCGCCTTCTTTCCGGCCTCAGGCCGGGCCGTCTCCCCACGGCGCTTCGTGTCGCATCTTCTCGTGCTGACTGTTCGGGGGAGTCCCCACAGCAGCACGCCTTGCTTCCTCCAGCCCTGCCTCGCCGACCGCATACTCCGCTGCGGCGAGTGGCATGATCGCATGCATAATGCGGCCCTCTTGCTGCTTTAGGTGCTCGTAGATGAAGCGCCCGACCTAGGCGAGGATGTCCCAATCGACGGCCCTCTCCTCCGTGGCCCCCGTCACCGTGCTCGGCTCCGAGGTACCTGGCTCGGTCGTCAGACCCATCTTCGCTAGTTTCTGGATCGGCGGATCCACTTCTCGGTCTAGCAGGTGGTCCCGTTCGGCTTGCAGGCTTCCCCGCACACTCGCCTGAACAGCCTTAAACTCCTCCCGGAGCCGCTCCTCCTCTCTTTCAGGCGACTGCGCTACTCTGCCCACACGTTCCGCCAATTCGTACATAATTGCACGAATCGTGCGGGCCGCCACTCACTGGTCCCCCTTTAGCCCCTTCGTCACCGTGGATACGTGATCGATGGTGTTACACCAATCAGCCGCACGTTCGCGGAGGTCGTATGAAATATACGTCTTGTCCCTCGGACAGCCCCGCCCACGACTCGCGCCGAAACCGCAGCGCAGCCGGTCCCCTCCAACGGGTCCGGCGGCGGCGACACGCGGACCCGTAAGTGGTCCCCTCTCCCAAGGGCGTTTGAACGCACTCCTCCCCTTTGTGGAACCCCCCCGAGGAGATGGAAACTACTGACCCCGCCTCCGAGCTGCATCTACCCCACCCCATCGTTGGTCCGGAAGGGGCGACTGGACGTACCTCCCCGAAGGGATTCCCTCGCCTCAACAACTGCTCGCTATTCTCCCGAGCGTGAGTTATGCGGAAGGGAGGGACTCGTCCCTCCCGCATCTTCATCGGTAACCAATTCTATTGAGGGGGCCCCACGGTCCACCCTCCTTAGCTCGCAGTCGTATGATGACGATGCGGAGGTACCTGCTCGCACACCTCCATCCGCGCCGGTACTGGGGGATCCGATGCCACCTGTACCGTAAACGTTATTATACTTACGTTATTCAGCCATGATTTCTTTTTTTTGCCGAAGTCGTCAACAAAATTCCCGTTCCGAGTGGGGTACTTCATCTCTCCATGTGGGGTCATTCATTGAGACTTTTACTCCTCACAGTACCCCTTGCTCCGTTAGCTTATAACCGGCAATTACACACAATCCCCAGATTAATCACATATATAAGCACCACTTGGTCCGAGTCAGGTCTGAGTTAATTGTTAATTTATTTTATTAATTTATCTGGCCGGTTAATTTGATAAATATTCATGAATTTATCACAATCACTGGATTTATACCCAGGATTACAATTTTTAAATATTAATGTATGCATTTCATTTCAGGCACAAAATTTCCTCATAGCAATCATTGTTGCCGCCATTTTTGATTTTCTGATTGGTACGATTATGGGACCCTCTGGAATACATAATAAAGCGCAAGGATTCCTTGGATTCTCTAGTAAGTAAAGCTCAAATTTCTTATCTGAACTGTAATCCATGATTGACTTCTAAAAAATGATAACTATTATTGTAACGTAATATAGACTAATTATACATAGATTTAGAGTAGTAGCAACAAGGAGTATTAAAATGATTTACCGTCATCGTGATTAATTTGAATAAGCAGATTAAATATAAAGTATTAAAATTTGTTTCAAATTGTTTAGTAAATATAATAGTGTTTACATTCTTTTTACAGTATAAAGAATCAATTCACTTTAAAAGAAAGCTCTTGTTATAAGGTTTCTACAGTTTTCTGCAAATTTTGTGTATTCAAATTGTTTTCTATACCTTATTTATTTCTTATATAATTTTGAAGAAGATTTTACAGTAGTATTTCCGTAACTGTTCTATCGTCGAGTCTGCCGAGCGACAGTTCTAGTAGAGGTGCTACCGACATTGTAGTGTGCCGAACGTAAAGAAAGATAGCGATTGAAATAGAAAGGAGGACTGAGGTTCGATGTTTTGAATCCGTCTTTCTATCCCGTTCACCGTTCTCTTTCATACCCGAAACTTTAATTGCTTATTACATAAATAATTACGATCGTAGGGACCCTTCGAGGAAATTCGAAGTCCTTGCGACATAACTAAGCGTGCAAAACAGCTGAAAGCGATTTATGGTGTACGTAACTAGACCAAACTATTTTTGAGAGAACTGTTTAGTTTCGAAGCCTGACATGATTTTAGCTTTCGTTAGTCACAGTCTTAATAGCGACATACGGATACAGTCCCCGCCCAGAAGAGTCCCACGTGCGTAAGGTCTAGAGAAAATTGGCGTTATTTGTGTGGCGGCTGCCTCCTACACCCGCCAACAGAGGGACAAAACGGTCAACGTTTCCCGCTAGTACTTGGTCCATCCCCGATTCCTATAGGTATACCGTTCTCAACCGCCTTGTAGTATCCCAGCGTCTAAGGCAGGGCCCGCTAGATAGCCTTACCGACGAGTCCTCTAGCGGACCTAGGACGAAACGCTGCTATTCCTTTTCCTCTTCTCTCTCACTCATTCTAGCAGTCGCCAAATTTGGAAGAGATATTTCTCATCCACTAAAAAGACAATGATAGAGAATAGAGAATAAGAAGACGGGTTGACGAGGACTCCACATCAGTTGTCAGTACAGGCTGAGTTGAGACCCAGTCTAGAGTACGCAATCTGGCTATCCTTTTTTTTACGTGGGGGAAATGCATGACGCACACCCACACGGTGTCCCCCATCCCAAGGGCTGCTCGGCTGGTCGACACGAGCCCCAGCTTCTGCCACCCGCAACCCCCCGGAGACCCCCTTCCTCGCTCAGTAATGGAGAAGCCCAAGGGTTCCCGCCCAGCCGAGGAAGGAGGTCTCCGCACGCGACAAGGGGGGGGAGCGAGGCGAGTTCCGGCTCCTGTCACTCCCCTCCCCTTGTTCCACTCCTCGAAACGCCCCGCGATGGGGGCGACCAGTTAATGCGCAATCCAAGATAGGGGTGGGGAGAAGACAACGGCATACTAATTCGGCCCGCCTAATCGGGGGCCGTCTGCCTCCACGGAGTCGACCTGTGGAGACTATATTCTTGGCGGAGAGGGGGTCGGCCTCCATCTTCCTCTCCGCCGCAGTCTGGCTATCCTGTATGCTAGTTAACACTGTTGAATAAAATCCTTATACAGCAACTAGTGTGTGATTATACAGGTAAACACAATCCGATAACGATCGTAACTACATGTACATCGTGTTTGATGTTATTTCAATTAGAATAACAGTTTGATTCATGAAAAATCAAAAATAAGAAAGTAGTAGCCATTTTCAAAATGAATTGTCAGGGAATTACTGGACAGACGCGGTTTATGCAGGATTAGGTTTTGGTTACAAAGGATCGTTCCGTGGTTCTACTAAACGAGCGTCCAGGAATACTCTCCCGTGCCGTATCTCGGGCGTCCAGTAGTTGTCCTGTCCTCTCTCGTCCGACAGGTGTCCAGGTATTATCACCGTACTCTCCATGTCGAACGAACGGTCAGGAGCAGTCTCCCCTACTCTCCCGTCCTCCCGGCAGGCGTCCAGGTATTATCGCTGTAATCTCTGCTGGAAGCCAAATTTGCTAACCAAGAGCGGCCGTGGTCTTACCTTGTCCTCTCTCTCTCTCTCGGAATAGCAAAAGGACAGTGCCCGCTATTTATACGCATTCGTTGCTATCCGCGGACGCGCAAATCAACAACCGAGTTATTAAGTGCAATTCGTCTTTTCACACGCTCGCCTCGCATTGCTCCCTCCGTGGCCGTCTACAACCTTTCTTGTAGAAGCTTCGAGAAACTCATTGCTCCGCGTTTTGTTTTTCTCGAATTTTCTATGTATGCTATAAAGTTTAATTTGTAATATAAAGGTCTGAGTTCGCATCAGTCATTAATCTTTTCCGAACGCTTCGAATGTCTGTCTTTCTTTCTGTTCCATTCACCGTCCTCTTTTACGCCCGAAACTTTAATCGCTTAGTACATAAGTAATTATGATCGTAACTATATCGTGTTTGGAGTCATTTTAATTAAAAAAACGAGACAAATATGTGGAAATTGGTTGTATATATTTTATTTATTAATGTATAAGTAAAAAAAAGGGTATTGAATTGGTGTAAACTTGGTGTAGAAACAAAATGATACTCTAAGCTCGCAACGCACACGTCCTTCACTCTCCGCAGTCAACGCAAATCTGTCTATTCTCCCCAAAAATGTCCTTCTCCAACTCTCACACAGATACCCTTTCTCATCCCCATAGCCTGCCTCTTTTTGGAAAAACCCAGCCGACCCCTAGGCCTAGTTTTCGTTAGGGACACTTTCTTTTATGGCCCTCTTCCCTTGGGCCTCGCTTTCGTCAGGATTTTCTCTTTTATGGCCCTCTTCCGTTGGGCCTGGCTAAAACTACGATACTACAAGTACGATGGTCAAAGTGTCATAATAAGAAATAAAAAATTAGAAAAGTTGCTATCTTTTGCTTCCCACCTGTTAGCGTGAGACTCACTGATACACTCAATCCCTCGTTGGTTCGGTCGTTGGCCATGTTGAACGATTAGCTGATTCCAAAGTCGATACCCACAAGTACAATTTTGGGGGTATAATTTCCGGTCGTACGTGCAAAGGAGACTTGTTCTTTCGTGCAAACGGCCAACGTAATTTACGAGTCTCATTCGACAAAGCTATTTTTGAGTTGACAATTTTCAGATCTCTTGTCACCGCAAGTTAGTAGAGTTTTCCAGAAGTCCTCAATAGCAAACAGAGACCGTCGTAAATTAGGGGACTAGCTGAAGGACACTTGAAGCGGACCCATCGGTCTATCGCCACGTGGGTCAGATGTGGGAGACTCGAAGGAAAATCCCACGACAAATTCATCCCCTCCGATCACCTTGCCGTTCCAAAAACAAGCACGCCAAGGGCGCAAGGAATAGGCGGTGAGACAAAATAGGAACAACTCTGATTGGAAGGATCCAAACTGTGGGTCAACCAATCAGGGTTGTTTAAGATTTTTACCAGGGTAAACGCGGAGATAAAAAGGGTGAGACGAGGAGTCGCAAGTAAGTCAGTCGCGAGCCGTCTACAGATAGAGATCGTGAAAACAAACCCGAGGAGACGCGAACTAGCTACTCTTTTAAATAGTTAGTCAATAAAGACATTTCACTCCGCAAAAATTTATTCTTGTGTTTGAATACGCACAAAACCCCAAGTACCTTCAACTGTACCCCCGTGATGGTAGGCTTTAGGGTATCTCTGATGTTGGGCTGCTTTGCATTTACCTTTACTCGACTGCGTCGCCACGTGTACTAGTCAAGGGAATTACAATCAGGGTACAGGGAGTCCACAAGTCCTGTACAAACTTCTAGCTGTTTTGAAAAAAAACAGAAATGAGAAAGTTCAATGACAAGAAAAACGAGCAACCCTTAACGCCTGAAATGTTAAAGATCAGATTGAATATAGCTTTGAGCTGTTTTGAAACTTTTAATTTTCATTTACATTCAAAAGAAATGAACTTAAAGCACTTGAATCAAGAAGTAGGTGATGTTTCGCAAAAGTCAGTGTATTTAAAAAAGAAACATTGACTTCGACCACAAAACGATTTTTTTATCGTATTTCGTTTGTTAAACTTATTATTAGACTGCGGATTTTTATACAAAAAATAAATTGTTGGAATCAATTGGAGATAACTGTAGCCCTACAGAATCTTTTCTCCTTTAACAATCTTAATCAGTTCAAGACAATACAGGGTGTGCTACTTAAAACCGGCCAGCTGAATACCTTGCTGCTATTGGCGACAGGAAAACATGCATCAGATAGAACTTGCTTGGTTTCGAGGGGCCTATAATGTGATGTTAGTAGTTTTTTTTGTAGGTGGGCGCGTAAGTGATATATGATGGTCAACTTTATTTGTTAAAATGGAAAGACCTACGTTTTGTGTCATAAATTGATAGAGTATCAAATGTATTGACGTTCATATGTCCTAAACCTAATGGTTAACGAGATATTACTGAAATAATTTTCAATACGTTCCTACAACCTAGAAGCTAGTAGTAGATGCTCAAACTGATGTCCCTAAACTAGAATATGCTGAGTACATATGGATGCATTTTTTCCTATCGTCAATAGCAACCAAGTTATTCAGCAGGCCAGTTTTAAGTGCTTCACCCTGTATATTGAACATTCTTAAATTGACTTAATATGTTTATTATTTTAAATTGTATTAAATCGTTTTTTTTGTCATAAAATACACAGTCTACCTATCGCGACTAATGTCTACAATATTATGCAATGTTGTATTACCATTTTACGTTTATTTCATACCTTACAAAATTAAAAGAACACCTTAATAAATTATTTGTATAGAGACCAAACTAAATATCCAGACTAAATAATACTTAAAATCTTTTTAGGTGCGCAAAGTATGGTATACGTATAATCTGAATATAATAGGAAATGCTTTGTCTATATATTTAGTAGTTAATCAATAGGTTAATAAAATGTGGTAAACTAAAACATTATATCAATTTTGATAGTTATCCTACACTGCTGTTTTTTTATTTGTAGCCGATGTCTTCATGCAGAACATGGGGCCAGATTACCGTTTCTCCGAGAACAACAATCAGACATTCTTCTCCGTGTTTGCCATTTTCTTCCCATCGGTGACCGGAATTCAAGCAGGAGCTAATATATCCGGCGATTTGAAAGATCCAGCCAGCAGTATACCGATCGGAACCCTTCTCGCACTGCTAATTTCGATGCTGAGTTACCTCACTTTCGTTTTGTTTGCGGGTGGTGCGGCCTTGAGAGATGCCAGTGGCCTCGTTAGCGCGAATAACACAATTATAGATTGCATTCCACAAGTCAATTGTACCTATGGATTACACAACAGTTATTCGGTGAGCAAAGTTTTAATTAATTACTTTATTACTGCTGTAGGTGACTCGGTTGAGCTACTGATATCGCAATATCGCGAGTCTTAGGAATCTAATCGGGTCGTAAAGCCGATTACGCAGATGACGATTTGAGGTACCGCTGTATGTCAAATTAATGAAGGACAGTTTGTTCGAAACAATATTACAATCAAACAGTTACACAGCGATTGATTGCAAGAATACTGTAGATCGGTTGAAGCGATAGGTTGATTCTCTGTGTTTTTAACGAATCTTGACGAAGATTCAAAGGCTGAATTGGATTGAACCTCACATCAGGGACCAAGAAATTGTTAACTTTTTTTATATAATCCTGTAAATTTTGACGAGATAATAGTGAAAATCAAAGTTTTAATGTTAGGAATTCGCCGGTTCAATAGTTATATGAATGTCGACATCACCGCGTGCATATGGTGCCATCTAACAGCTTCACTCATGAGACGACGCGCGATGCTGAGTAGGTACATTCCAACATGGTGGCACCCTTAGCTCTTAAAATTGTACAACTTTAAACATCTATAACTTTTGAACTCCTAACATTAAAACTTGGATTTTCGGCATTTTCTTGTCAAAATTTGCAGAATTGTATAAAAAAAAAGTTAAAAATATCTGTACCCCTACAATGAAGTTTAGCCCTGAATTGGAATGTGTTGCTTCGAAGTCTACCGTTTGACTAGAAGTTGTATATCTAGTGCTCGGCATCGAAGTGTCGTGAGATTGAGAATCTAATAGTGTATGAGAATGAGAATAGATTGTCCTTGGCTTTTATATTATTCGAAAATGAATAACTAGCAGCTGGTTGGCCGGTCATAAAAACTCCTAAGGTTTGAGTTAGGCTGATAAGAGGCTCAATGTCTCATTGTGCGAAAATGCACGGATTGCTTTATTGCCTAGAAAACAATAGTCAGAAACGGAAGTTAAATGGAAATTATTTCTTTCAATACTATTAAGAAATTGGATAGTTTGATGCTTCCCGGGCAAAAACCACGGAATATTTACAGACTATATTATAACCGTTACTCACAATGCGACGCCACGGTACATCTTTAACAGTCACATAAAAAAGTCAATTGTGTTTACTTTGTAAATAATATTAAAAAATTGGAAATGTAATGATGTTCTCAAATTTTTCTCATGTTTTTACTGTTATATTCTATGTCAATGAACTCTACACTTATTCTATGTCTGACCTCGCTGGCAAGCTTCCTGTTGAAAAGATAATATTCTCAGGCAACAGATGTCTAGTTTGTTGATGAATATGCAGAGTCGATTACAGTTTTAGTTCTATGAAATCCATTAATATCATACAGGATTAAGGATGGGAAACAGTACATATTCCTAAGTCAACCTATACCAGATAGTTTCGAACCTGTCTAGAATTGTCTAGACATCGAGTCTGGGTCCGTGCTGCGATCAAATGGAACACTGTCATTTTTGTGTTGTTTATTGGCACGCTTGGTCCTTAGAATTAGTTACGGACTTGGGTACGGCTGAAAGTTAAGTGTCTTGTTTCGAATCGGGAAACAGACCAGCCGTACTCCACTCAATGACAATTGATGCATCGCAGACCCACACTCAGCGGAAAGGCGACACCAGCTTCGGGGAAAGATCCTTGAACAAGGATCTTTGTGCAGCGTCTTACGAGACTTTCGTAAGAAAATGTAATCTCAGAGTCAGTGGGCGTTGCACAATTTTAGGATTACACCCCGAACTGGTGATTTGTCCCCTGTTTATCCCTACCAGGGAAATGATCTCTTTTCTAGCCATGGTAGGGATTTGCAGGAAATTCAGAACCGGTACAATAAGAACATTCGAACGTTTTACATCTTAGAACTTTGGCCGGTATAATAAGAACATTCGAACGTATTACATCTTAGAACTTCGGCCGGTATAATAAGAGCTTTTGGACGCATTACATTTATACGAACTAGAGCGTTAATTGTCCTAGAACCAGCGGCAATCGTAACTCGGACAACGCTCGAAACAAACCTTTAACAAGTACTTCGATAAACGGAAGTAATGCTTGCAAATATACTTGAATCTTGGTCGAAGAGATTCGAAACTTTTATTAACCCTCCGACTACTGAAGCACGAAGTTCTGTGTCGAAGTTATTCTGACTCACATTGATACATACTTGAAGTCCTCCCCACTTTAGCTTGACTTGTACCAGAAATTCTCCGATCTTCAAATCATAACTTTTTTACTTTTAAAATAAATTATGTTGTCCTTTAAAGCATAATTTAACTCTACATGTATAACTATAATTTCATAATCTGTCAGATTTCCATATGGACGCATCCTGTAATCTAATTGCAGCTTTCATCATCAGTCATGACTACACCTTACGAGACCAAAAATTTTGGACTTTTTTTATGTAATCCTGTAGATTTTTACGAGAAAATGCCATAAATCCAAGTTAAGACGTTAGGAATTCAATGGTTCAAAAGTTATGCGTTTTTAAAATTGAATGATTGTGAGGGTTTTTAATAGGTAAGAGCGCCGCCATGTTGGTATGTACTCAGCCTCGCACGTCATCTAATGAGATGTGATGTCGATAAAGTAGATTTCCAAGCATAGACGAGAGGATAGACCAGAGAGGAAATGAGTACTCGCATAGTGCGAGTCGGGTGTAGTACTCGCACCAACGCGAGCCGCTCGCACGAAACAAACAGTTCGCATGAAGGGATTGACTCGAAATAAATTCAAGCAAGTTATACCAGGAAGATCGGCACATTGATATTATCAAACATTTTAGTATATTGAGAATGCAAAATGTTTGGGACGTTTTATTATATATTTTGATTGTAATAAGGATATAATGTTGAGTAATATAGATTCAGAATTTGTATAATGCAATAACAATTGTTTGCAATAACTAAAGTTTGAGTCTCCTGTCTCATCTGTAAGGGTAGTTGTGAAGGAAAATCGAAAAACCAGTTTTTGACCCATTTTCCGCATTTATTGGCAATTAAAAATTCTGAAGAAAATCTGACACTTTTCGGATATTAAGTCACATATTAGTTATCATTTTCAGACCTTTCCGTTGCAAACTCTGGTTGTAAAAAATAAAAAATACTAAACAAAATCGAAAAAATAAATATTTCATATAGAAATCGAAAAAGCACAATCACAGATTTAATTCAGTAATGAGATACTATCGTAAGTTTAATACTCAATTTTTTTTCATATTCTTGAGTATGGTGCGTCTAGTTGAAAAAATTACAAACCACTGTCTTCGTCGTTTTTCCAAAGTTAAACTTATTTTTTCACAATCCTAAAAATATATTACGTAATATGTATTAAACATTCCTACGTTCAGAGAAACATGTTCCAGACTTTAGAACTTGCGTAGTGTAAACTACTAAAATAACACTATCTACGTTATCTACTAATACGTTATTAAATTATTTTGAAATAACTTTTGGGCACATATTTTTGGAGTACGTTCGGCCAGTCGGCCATCAGTCATTTAAGGACGCTTGCACCGGTGCGAGTAGCTCGCATCAATGCGAGTAGCTCGCTTCGTGCGGGTACTCGCCTCGCCTCGACTCGACTCGATTCGAACTCGTCTCGCATATGCGAGCTTGTTCGCAGGCCTAGAAATGAGTGCTCACGCCCAGGATTTTGGTGTCCCCACTTAGTCCTGCATCATCTTTTAGCCCGGAACAGAACCTACGTCATTTTCAGCACGAATCAGAATGCGTTTAAAATCAGAACCAGAGAATTCCTAACGTTAAAACTTTTCTGTTAAAATTTTTTTGACATTTTCTCGTCAAAATCTACAGGATTATAAAAAAAGAAGTCCAAAATTTTAGGTCCTGTGTGGTGATATTTAGCCACCCTGTGTATTATAATAAAGCGAACTTAAATCTCTTTCTCATTTTAAGGTAATGCAACTTATGTCGGTTTGGGGCCCATTCATCTACGCCGGTTGTTTCGCTGCAACTCTGTCGACAGCTTTGACAAATTTGTTGTCGGTGCCACGATTGATACAGGCATTAGGCCAAGATCGTATTTATCCCGGCCTAATATACTTCAGCAAAGGATATGGTAAACACGGCGAACCTTATCGCGGATACGTTCTGACGTTCTTCGTTGCAGCATTGTTCCTTTTGATAGGTAAACTAAATATCTGAATTTATCATCAACAATAGTAAACATTCAATATGAAATAAACTATATATGACTTAATTTTAATTAAAGTAAATAACGATTAACTGACAATTGCCTTTGGTAGAATCAATCGTAGAAAGGAAAGTGAAAGTAATTTATAACTAGACTGCGGATGTTATGCGTTTATGACAAAATAGGTAGATTACGTGTAAAACGCGAAAAAACATTTAAACATTAAATGTTTAGGAAAAGAATATATGTCTATGTGGCTCATGTATCTCGTAATTAATACAAAAAAATTTTTATTTTGCATAAAAATCCGTAGTCCATTTGTAATTGTTATATACACTTTTGATTCAGGCTAACCTGTTTTATGCGATTCTAAAAAACAAGATGCAAAAATACCTTTTCAAACAAATTTCATTAAATTTATTCTTTTAAACTCAGAGTTTTTGCGAGACGTTTGACTTTCCTTTGATGTTTGAAATCACAACTCTATCTCAATAAAAGTCAATTTTCTAATTTTCTATTAGGATTAAACAAAATTCAAAATTCATTTGATAATGTTCTAAGTAATGTGCATTCTGTAGTATTATAATATAATTGTTGTGTCCACCGTTTCTGTTTTCAGCTAACTTGAATGCAGTAGCGCCTTTGATCTCGAACTTCTATTTGGCGTCATATGCCTTAATAAATTTCTGCACTTTTCACGCGGCGTTAATTCGACCAATAGGATGGCGTCCTACATTTAGGGTAAGAAGAATATTAAAAATTCCACCAAAATAAATGTGGAATTATCTAATATTAATCACAATGCAAATATTTCTCACAGACGTAAAAATGTTATCATATACTGGGTAGTCAGCAACTGGTGCTACAACCGGAACGAGGGTGATTCTACGTAACAAAAATAAGTAAAAAAATAGAATAAAATTTTTTCACATGAGGCTTTGTTTTTGAGCAAATCGACTTTGAAAATCTTTCATGGTTGCTTACTTAGCACTTGTAAGTCTACTTACAAGTTGTAAGTAGAACCGGTAGGTCATGAACAGACGCGTCAGATGATTCCTATTCGATAGCACGCATGTTCGCGGAATTTTTAAACTCGATTTTCTCGAAAATGGAACGTTATATGAAAAAAATTTATTCTACATTTTCGACTTATTTGTTCGTGTAGAATCACCCCCTTTCCGGTTATGCCATCAGTTGCTGACCAACCCGAGTATATAGGGTGTCCCAGCTAACTTGATTATCCCGAATAACTATTAGACGATACATTTTATGAAAATTGTGAAATATGGAATTTAAATAGCTTCGGAGGGTTCATCCCATACGATACATGCTTATTTATGGGTAGAAGCGCTTCGGAGATTTTATTTTCATTTTTTTAATAGAATGACTTACAAGGGAACATATTCAGTTGATACACGTCGATTTTGATGAAACTTATATGAGATATAGTTCTTCGAAAAATATTTGACACGTATTTTTTTTGATCGGCAACCGTCATCTCTAAGGGGGTGAAAACAGCCCTCGAAGTCAGGGGTCAAAACCACATTTTTTGAGATGTCTGGGAAACTTGAAGTCGAAAAAAATTGATTTTTTTTAAATGTGTATTTTTTAATAGAAAATGTAGTCGCGCAAGAATTTTTTAACAATTTTTTTTTGTTTAAACACTATATTAAAAATTTGATTTTTTTTTGCAGTTTCTCTTATTTGCAGTATTCACCTCCATATGTTCTAAGTCTAATAGTTAATTATCGAAATAATTGTCCATATTCAAGCTGAGGGATAGCAGTTGAAGCACCTACTAGCTTCCAGGTAGTAGATATACACTATCGGCCACATGTTTGGAATCACTGGGTAAATTTAGAGAAACCGGATATTTATAAGAAAAACTGAATACCTTTATAGAGCATCCAAGAAGACTTATTTGTCAAAAAAGGAATTGTCAAACAAGGAATACAAATTTTTCTTCAAATTGCCCTTTCATTAAAAACCCGTCTTTATTAAAAAATCAGCTAGTGATTCGAAACTTTTGGCCGTGTATGTATATGGAAAATTATTTCGATTATACCTCGTTAACTATTATATTTAGAACATATGAAGGTCAATAAATTTTTACTCAGAATTTGATATTCTATTGATTTACAATACAAATAGTAGGTTATTCCATTATAAAAACTGAAGGTGACCCCTAGAAGCCATGAGATGGCCCCTAGAAGCCATTTGAATTCCATGTTTTACAATTTTCATAAAATGTATCGTTTAATAGTTATTCAGGGTAATCAAGTTAGTTGGGATACCATGTACACGTACCTCTAAAGTTTGTTTCTGTTTTTCTCTAAAGTTTAAAAAATGTTATTCAATACACTCTAGTTCCGTGGTTCAGATATATTATTATTATTATTAGTTTCATAATTAACTAAATATCAACACTGAACCAATTTACGAACTATTGATGAAACAATCAATTAAAATATACACGAAGATTAAATATTCTCTTTCGAAATTAAGAATTCGGAATTCTTTTCAAGAAAATTGCTCTTTTTAATGATGTCCTTTATGAATACTTGTGATAAACATAATGAATGATCATGGATCTTTATGCAAAATTAATTTTGAAGATCAATTTGTACAGTTTGAAGTTAAATAAAATATTATCTTCAGTATCTATAGTTTTCTAGAAACGGTTATAAAACCATATTAAATTCTAGAGAATGTTATATTTCATAGATTTCTTTAAATGTTTGTGAGTTAAGAATGCGCGTAGATGCGTGGTCTAATAACGAGCAATGAACATGACTAATGCAATTTAATACACGTTACAGTATTACAACACCTGGCTGTCCTTGTTCGGTTTTATCACTTGCGTTTCCATAATGTTTTTAATTGACTGGGTGACATCACTAGTTACCTTCGTGATTATCTTCGCGCTGTATTTGATAGTCGTTTACCGAAAGCCTGACGTAAATTGGGGCAGCAGCACACAAGCCCAAACTTACAAAACGGCTCTCTCTATCGTATACAGGTAAGAATATTACAAATTTTCTATGTATTTACATACGATAACATGATATGTTAAGTTACCTTTTCATAAACCTGCGACCATACAATTAGTTTTCCAGACATTCTTATTATTTCAATATTGGATATATAAAATACTATAAAAACCGATTCGCGAATCCGAATTAATATTTCAATTTTTGATATTTCAATATTTCAAAATTACTTTTTATGAACAGTCATCCTTTTTTATGATTAAACAAATGAAAAAATTGTATTTATTTATTGTAAATGAGTTTTTCTGCCAAATATGTATTTGCAATACACATTCGAATAAAATTATTTTCAGATAGTGGAATATTTAGCAATTGCAACCTCTCCTGCTGTATCGGATTTGACAAAAAAATTGTCTTTTTTATAGGATACCGAGACAATTTGAATTAACAATATTTCCCCTTACTTTTTTATGTATTTGATAGAAATAGCGTAAAATGCCACAAAACAATGTCATATACTGTATATCGAAAGCAATCAATGTTTCCAATGTTTTCGTCAATAAATATTGAATTTTATTTAAACTGGCATACTAATTGTAAGGTGAAATGATGGACGTTCTGAAACCTTCACAAAGGCTTTTAATTTTTCCCCAAAAATCATTTAAATTTTTTACTGGTCTTACTGGAACTGAGAATAGGACACGTGAAAAAATGCCAAGTACAGCAATTCTCATAATTGATCACACGCACTTTAAATCAAAATAATGAAAATTTTGTAAAAATTTCACTTGATCAGAATCACAAAAAGAAATTGTAAAAGTTGATTTTAACAACTTTTTTGCCTGGGCCTGTATTGAAAACTTAAAAATGTGTTTTATAGACTGAAACAAGTTATACAAGAAAATTTCATCGAAACTGGTTAATTGCTTTATGAGTTACATATTAAAAAGTGTTATTAAAAGTGTTGAAAACCGCAGTTATAATCGAAAATCGGAAAGAACTGTGATGTAATGATCAAGTAGGAGTCACTGCATGTATTGAGATACCTGAACGACCTCACTTCGTATGCTAAGGGTTGAATCGAATTTTCTTAAAATAATTAATACAATTTGAGTGACATTACTCTACATATATGATTAATTCAATTTTTCTAGATTGAACTCCATCGATGAGCACGTGAAGAATTATGCTCCCCAAATTTTGGCTCTTGCTGGTCCACCTGGCGCCAGGCCAGCATTACTGCATCTGGCTAATCTCATTACAAAAAATCATTCCTTGTTGATTTGTGGAGAAGTATTTCCGGTATGTAATGTAACTAAACAAGATTTTTTTTCACGCGGCCTTCAACTCTGCCGAATTAGCGCAGCGATTCTATATTTATACAGAGCATTCTGAAAGTTCTGTTGAAAAGTTTTCAAGCGTACTTTACGTCACGGAATTAAAAAAAGAAACATCCGAGGGAACACGTACTATTATATTTTTATACGTACACAGTGTCATGTTTATTATTAATCTTAAAAAGTCGTCGTTTTCTGTAAGTTCGAGTTCAAATGTCTGGATAATGAACGTCTTACGTTGTTAAATGGTTCCGTAACAGATTCTTCACGTGACCTCCGTCGTACATGCGTTAAGATAATGTGTACACATACATATGACTTAAAATTTCTACAATTTTGAAATGGAAAATTCGCAGCCAGGGTTTATGAAAAATGTTTTCTTGTCTGCAAGAATACATACAGTGAGTGTAAAAACTATTCGTACACTTTTCGAAACCGCATAACTTTTTTAAAATTGGACCATACGATTTAAGTTTTTTTGGTGATGTTAGAAGGATTAATTTACTAGTTAATGTGTAAATAATTGTTTTTAAAAATTATTATTGGTCACATTTGCAAAGCAAAATGTAAAGGTCGCGTTTTTAAATTTTTTATCTGTGCTCGTAATGAAAATTTAAAACATTTGTATATCTAAGTAAGCTGTATACACGTACAAAGTTTCATTGAAATCGGTTGACGTGTAAAAAAGGTATGGGCATTGTAACATGTAAAAATCTTTGAATATAGGGCTTGCGATTCATTTAAATCGCAGATTCTCTAGAAATTTTTGCTGTTTTCAATTAATTATATTCATAACAACCTTGATCGATTTCGATGAAACTTTGTGGATGTTGATAACTTACTTAGATCTACCAAATACATCTTCTAAATTTTCATTACATACACAGATAAAAAATTTAAGAGACCTTTACTTTTTCCTACGCAAATGCGACTAATAACAATTTTTAAAAACAATTATTTACACATTAGTTGGTAAACTAATCCTTCTAACATCTCCAAAAAACTCAAATCGTATCTTCCAATTTTAAAAAAGTTAGTCTTTTATGTCGTATTAATTTTTTCTTTAAAACAAACGATTTTTTAAAAAGTTTAGAGAAATGTCAGAACAAAATCAAAAAATTTCTTCCCGAAATTTGAAAACTGAAGATTGTTTTCATTATCTATTATCAATAAACATTAAGGACAATGCGTATTTTTAAAAATTGTAGATTATTTCAAAGGAATTTGCGTATATGTATTTCCTTTATTAGAAATCAAACAAATTTTCAGGTATCACTTTATGAAGGGTGACGCTCATATAAAAAGTTTCGAAAACCCCTTTAAAATGATCCGTACATATTGTCATTTTTACAAATCTTGAAGAATTTCTCTTCTAATACCAAAATATTAAATAATGACAAATGTGCGAAAAAATATCTTCACAGTTTTTGAGAAACTAAGGGAATTCAATTAAATATGAAACATATTTGTATTAAAAATTTTAATTGTTTATCGTATGAAATACTTTAAATTTTCGGAAGGTTAATGTGAAAATATAAAACTAATTTTTCAGAATTATTTCAGAACTTTTTTGTAAAAGTCAATGTAGTATGTTCCAGACATGATAAAACAGAACTTAACTTAATTATAATTAAAAATTACTAAGCTTTTAATTTAATTATAATTTTAAAATACTGTGTTGCACATATATTATTTATTTATTTATTTAAATGTACCAACTTATCAACATGATTTTAGACGAATCTATCGTATCGACTCCGTTCGGTTCGACTGAGAAATGGTTATGCGTGGTTACATCGTCAACGCATAAAATCATTTTATCATATGGTGGAGGAATTAAGTTTCGAACGAGGTGCTTCAGCTTTGATGCAAGTAACAGGCGTTGGGAAATTAGCGCCAAACGTTGTTTTAATGGGCTACAAAACACATTGGGCAACTTGCAACCATAAAGACCTTCAGGAATACTTCAATGTCCTTCAGTAAGATTCCAAAAATTGTTATTTAATTTATATTTCGTTCAAAGCTATCTTTCCTACAAGGATAATACATATAATTGTACAATAAGTTCTTACTGAAACTCCATTTTCTATCGGATATCAATCACCAATGACACATATTTCATTATCTATTCACTCCACACGAAAAGCAAGAGATATTCTTAATAATCTTTTGTGTGTGATTAATAATTTCCTAATGAAAATTGAAATTGTTGTTATAAATAGAAAATATTTTGGCAAATTCGTAGTTTTATAGATTAATCTGTAATGACGCGAATGAATATTATATCTTATTAAAAGTAGAATCGATTTTGTTTCATTGTAAATTTAAATGATTTCCACTCCAAAAAGTAATAATACGTATAGATTCGAACACAATTAAATTGGAAGAATTTATTTGCTCTAAAACGAATATTTTCCATTTCGTTAAATATAAATTACAAAAGTTTTAATTTTCATTTATATATGAAGCATGTTAATTTCCATGACCGATAACTGGTAAGACATCATCCTTGTTCTACTTGTCGTCCATTATATGTATACTTAGAATACTTTACCAAAGTCTACCGTTTCGTGTTGAAACAGACGGAAATTACCAATGTCGCATTACTTAAAATGTCCCATATTACGTTGTACATTTGGTAATTATTTATGAATGAGATAATGTTGCAAATTTTGTTGTAGTGGTCAAAGCATAGACGACAGTGTAATCTTGCTTACTTTATGTAATCTTCACATCTGCATATTGTTAATGAAAACGAATTGCTGTTATCGCTATGAATATTTATTTAACTAAGTATATTTTCAACATCTATCGTTGTTCACCTATCTCTATTTTTTTCACAATACTTTGTAATGGTACTGCTTCATCTGTCGTATTTTTTATTTACATATTAGTACCATTTCTTTATTATTTTTTTTAAAGCTTATGGTTAATGTTCACCTTGGGGACCCAGAAATTTTTTATTTTTTTTAAATATAATCCTGTAGATTTTGACGAGAAAATGCCGAATATCCAAGCTTTAATATTAGGAATTCACTGGTTCTAAAGTTATAGGTGTTTAAAGATTAGCGATTTTAAGCGCTTTCAATATTTTTAAGAAATATTCGCAAAAACGTAATTATACATTCTTATCGTTCACACAGATAATGAATAAAAAACTTTAACGGGTACAATTTAGACCACTGGTTTGCAACCGGCAACTTTAAATTATAAGAACAACTTGGAATCACTATTATTTTCATTAATAGGTTGATTTTTCATTAATCGTAAGCTAATACTGCAGTACAGAGAATTTAAGATAATCAATAAAGTAAATAAAGTCTAATATATTTCTTATGCAATTATTATTTTAATTTTTTGAAATTATAATTTACAGTGCTGGACACTTTTACTTTAAAAAACTAAAAAATTACTTTTCTCATTTTCGTTAGAAATAAGACAGTGGAAATATGTAGACCTTACATATTGTATTTTTAGTAATAGTAGCCAAATCTGAAAAGAAAATTATTGCTGTAATAGTTTTTCAATTATATAATACGTTGTTTTGCTTTAAAAAATATTTTCTCGATTAAAAACCATTTATCAATCAATTTGTCCATGGTACCATTTCTACTTCGAATAACAAAATTTTCTTTCAATATTTTTCGTGTGTAGCTAATATTAAACTGAACTCTATTGAGAATGACCAGTATAAAATAGGAAATTACTTACTAACGGAGTCATATTTTCAGAAATACATACAGTACTGTTCAAAAGTCTTAAACCACCGCGTAAAATTTGTTTTATACTTGAATATACAGTAGTATTGTGACCACATTGAAGGTCACGTGAAGGTCAACATATCGCACATCGTTGAATTTGTTTTTTATGAGCTATATTACTGTTATAATGGAAATATGTAGTCCTATTTAAAAAAACCAACCTTGGACGACCTTGTAATCTCGAAAGAAGTGATTTTGAGACAAATTTTTTGCCTATTACCATATTTGTCCCTTCGAACCGAATACTCTTTGCCTCTGACCTCTTCCAGGTCATGTAGGGTAAAATACAGGGTGTTAATTTTATCTTGAACATCTAAATTATTTCCGCTACTATTAAAAATAAGAAAAAATAACTAAATAGGATTTACATAGTTTTAAGACGCGCATTAGATGGTAATAAAAAATCCTTTGAAGGTCATTTTAACAGTTTCTTCAAGGTCACTATATTTTTTTTGCATATTAACATGTATTTCTCATAATGCAATGTTGTAGTCTACGTCAAGATGAGTTCAACGACCTACACACGATGACCTTGAAGTGACCTTGAAGGCGAAAAAATCAGTTTCAGTTTGAAACTAATAAACTTTAGCAAACTTTCATGAGCTTAGAAAACGTTACTAAATTTTTTAGCAGTCTGAAGAAACCAATGCTTGCGGACTGATCAAACGATACTGTTATTACACTGCTAGAACTGTATTGAACTGGAAACCTTGTAGCTAGTAAACAAAGAGCTTGTCAGTTTAGAGACATAGCACATGTTAAAGTTCTACGAAATCTAGAGGCACCGCGGAAATACCATAAGAAATGCCATTCAGTCATTCACTTCTCGTGTACAGACGTGTCTTGTTGCGGACGACATTACCTTATTACCCTTTTCGGTTTATTATTTTTGTATTCTTCAAACTGAAACTGATTTTTTCGCCTTCAAGGTCACTTCAAGGTCATCATGTGTAGGTCGTTGAACTCATCTTGCCGCCGACTACAACATTGCATTATGAAAAATACATGTTAATATGCAAAAAAATATAGTGACGAAAAAACTGTTAAAATGACCTTCACAGGATTCTTTTTATTACCATCTAATGCGCGTCTTAAAACCGTGTTGTAAATCCTATTTAGTTATTTTTTCTTACTTTTAATAGTAGCGGAAATAATTTAGGTGTTCAAGATCAAATTAACATCCTGTATATATGCTCGTCGTATAACTATTTTTACATTCATTAATCGACAAAGATGTGAATCTCTAGTGTATTGTAAGTGATCAAAAACTTTTGCACAGTACTGTATGGCTGTGCGGAACGTAATAGGAAAAGTGAGATTACGTATGTTTGCAGTAACGCATTCGACCAAAAATTAGCCGTGGCTATGCTACGAATAGCCGAAGGCTTGGATTGTTCCGAAGTAGTCACTGCAAACGGTGATGAAGAGCATGGTGCTCTGGCACAAAGTAGCTATGACTTGACAGGAAGTACTTTGATGCACGTGGACAGCAACTTATCCATGTCCAGTGAAATTCCAAGAGTCCAAAGTGTGCCCACAATGGGTAATTATATTTATATACTTGTATATACGTGTATAGATTACGTAAACTTACAAATGTACACGTGTACCCTTACTCAGAAAATTGTAGAAGCTCACATTATATACAGGGTGATTCAGCTAAATAAGTGTGCCATCTAAATGACTTTATTTGGTATACGAAAAAATGGTTGAAACGGAAGTTGTATGGTTTCGAAAGTAGCATACCATGTACTTTTCTATTTCGCTTTTGAGATTCTTTATTGTAAAGGTTACATTTTAATCTTGTGGATAAAGAGAGAATGGAATACTGAATAAAAGACAATTAAGAGTATATAGAATGAAAACCGATAGTTACTAAGGTGTGCTCTATAAAAGATTTTTAATACATTCGCGTAATCGGTCAACAAACGCAAATGATACACATTAAAGTGTTTCTTGGGATCTGTTTAAAATACAAATAAATTTTCAGGAACTCCATTCGTGCCGATAGATGGGCCACAGTTAATTAGAGATTCTCCGACTCATGGAAGCGCACGAGAACATCTTAAACATAAGAGGAAACATGCGATCGACAAGTTAATGTAAGAACTAATAATCATTTATTTATATGTCTGCAGAATTTAATTGCAAATAGTAAATTAAGTAATATAATGATATATATTTATATACCACGATAAAGCTATATAAGATACATACAAATTTAGAAAATATCACAATGCAGTTACACAATTTCGTAAAATTAACAAAACACGATTAATATTCTATTTGTAATAGCTCTTACGACGTCAGGTGAAAGAGAGATTAGTTAAAATTTTTATCTTACAAAGAATGACAGTGCAATAAAACTGTAAGACGGTTTATATTTACTTATTGTTAGTAAAAAGATCTGCATTGCAAAAAAAAGTATTATCATCAGAATTATCAGAAAGTCATGCATGAATATTTAACAAATGTAAAAAGAATAGATAGAAAGGCGTCAGCGTGCATATCTGACAATGAGAATTACAACTCCACAGAAAACCGTGGCAATTGAAGAATTATCTAAATTCAAACTTCGCAGAACATTTTACGGGAGAAGCAGTAGTCCAAGAAAATGTAAGAAACGTCCAACGAATTCTAAAAAGAATGGACTCTTGCAAAAAATGAATATTTTCAAAGAAGCCGCTTAATAAAAACAAAGCGATACCAATTTAACGAATGTTTCATGTTGAAATAAATTCTTTTAATTTAGAATTAGATTTTAACATTAGAATTACTAATTGTACTATTATTAAAGACAGAAAAAGGCTTTTTTTGGAATTTTATTTGAACAGAATACACAATCGATCATAAAAGTCTTCTGTCTTTCTACTACACCTTTTTTTAAATACTTACAAAAGGAATTAAAGATATTTTATAAACATTGATTCACTTATTATTTAAAATTAGACAGATTCTAAAAAATTATCAGATTTCTATATTTATCCACGAGAAGATATACATCGAAAGCAAAAATATATCAAACTAAACAACATTTTTTTTATAATAAAATTTATAATAAGTTTTAGGAATTTGAATACGCTCCTCCTGATCGCAACTTCCATTTGTTAGGTTTCGGATTTATTCACGATTTCATGTAGACAAATGCTATCGTCAATTCTTGAGAAACGTAATCAACGTTTGGAAAATGTGTAAAATCTGTTTATCATTTTAATTTTTAAGATGTCAGAAATGTACATAAATTTTTGAATTTAGGTGCACATGTATTTATTCAAGAGTTTAGTTATTGATAATTTTGCGAAAGTATATAACTATATCACGAGGTTCATTTGTTGTATAGTCATAGATGTAGAATGTATATGTATACTATATCATGCAGGAGTAATTACCTTCTTTGAAGTTAAAGTCATATTGTCTGTTACATAATTTTTCCTGTTAACATTTCTTACTACATGTTTTCAAAGAATTTGATTTCTTAAAGGATATTTAATGATGAATATAGTAATAAACGTATCTCTACTATATAATTTCATTATTTTTTTATAATGCAGCAAAAACTTGATTGAAATGATAAAATAATATTTCCTCTCTTGCAAATATCTAGAGAAAAACGGCACGCAATGGCAGCTGTACCCGAACACCTGACAATTTTCCAAAAGAAACATAAGAACGGAACAATCGATGTATGGTGGTTATACGACGACGGAGGTAATTCATGAAAAGTGTATTTGTATGAATCTATAAACGATAGGAATGTTCATTACTTGCAAGTAATAATATTAATTTAATATACATAAATGCTAAATACTAGTTTCCATTGATTTATACTTTGATGAAAATTGTATTAGCTTTATAATTCATTTGAATTCACATAATAATTTTCATATGGTTCGAGTATTTGTCCGTGCTACTTGAACTTTCTGTAAGACAGTTTATGTTACTATAATTATATTACAATCATTCCTTTAATACAACATATTATATTCTTTAAATTCAGCCTCAATGTTACTTTGAACTTGGTTTACATTCATATTAAATTCGTAAGAAAATTTCTAATCACCCCTTCTTTTCCTTCTTTATGCTTTATCTTCTGGATTTATTTTTATTGTTATTACTCGTGATAACAATAGGTGTACAATACTGCTGCACATCTATTCAATTTTTCAAGGTTTTTCCTTCAGATTCTCTCGTCAATCGAGTTGTACTAATACGTTTGTACTCCTTGCTATGCCTGAACTATTTTATTTTTCTACATACAGGGTGAAGCACCTAAATAACTGGCCATCTGAATAACTCGGTTGCTGTTGGTACTAGAGAAATGTGTTAGACAAAACTTGCATGGTTTCGAGGATAATTTCATGTTAATAATGTTTTTGTAAGTGGACGCATAAAGGACGTATGAAGGTCAACTCCGTTTTTTTTAACCCTTTAACTGTGGGTACTTTTAGCACAGCCGACCGCTCTAAACGCAAAAAATAACGATAAGAGAAATAAAATGGAAATAATTATATACATTCTAATTTTAAATTATATTACTGTAGTGATATTCTATTTAAAAAAAATTTTTTTATTGTATTTATTTTATTTTTATTTTAGTAGTATACAGTAAGCCCCAGCTGTTATTTGTGGTTTATAAACCACACCTGCAGTTGAACGGTTAAATTAGAATGATATACTTTTCTACGTACCATCTAATAAAGTGTTTTGAGACGCGTACAGTGACCTACGGATCAAGGTCATTCAAGATCGTTGAAGGTCAACTGCGATGGAAAATATTCTACTTTGAGGAATAACCTTGACGCCACGCAAGTTTCATCTGTTACATCTTTTTCTATCACCAACAGAAACAGAGTTATTGAATCTCTATTTATTGCCTTCCCTTTCGATTGTTCTATTCACATTTGGCTCGTTTAATTTTTTTTAACAATGTTATCTTTCTTCCAAGATTTTAACTAATTTATCACTTCTCTTTTTTATTAACAACTCTTGCTTATATTTTACTCTCTACAAATTCTCCCTGTCCTGCTCGTACCCTCATTTTTGCTATCTCCGATTTTTCTCTCCGATTTCTTTTCTATACATATATGGTATGCTTATCTCTGTCCTTGTTGAACTCACATTACTTCACCCCATTTTTTATTGTAGTACTTAAGGAATAATGAAATACATAGCTATCATTCAAATTATCATTTTTTTTAATAACAATATATATATTTTTATATGAATCCACTTCTTCAAAGTGGAGGATAGATCAACGCATCGACTCTATGACTTCGCGAATAATTAATATAGATATTTAACTATTTATCCGAGATGATATTCTATACATTAATTATTTATTCTTATTTACTTCGTTCGTCCTATTACCTTCTACTTACTCCTTCCTAAATTGTAGACGAATACGTCGCAAATAGTGTGTGTTATGAAGTTCAACATTTAAAATACCACCATTTTGTAGAACCATTTTCTTAAAAGATTAGTTTATATTGACACTCGCATTTAAATTAAAAACCAATTCTTTTGCACAATAACAGTTTTTGCAACAAAGTCTCCAATTGTTACTTCATTATAGTAAGTGTTTTTATATAATACTATCATTAACCACGTATACGCATTGTCTTTATTAGATTACTACTTATGAACCATAATAATCTGATATTATTATATAAGATTAGTACCTGAACCATAATAATCTGATATTTTCAGTGCACTTAATAAATAAGTAAATCGATAAATCACTTTAAATGACCAATTGTATCTAATATTTGTGTAAATAACTTAAAAGTCTCAACAATTGATATTCAATTATAGTCTTCAAAATTGAAGCGCATAATAATCTGTATGATTTAAAAGATTCTGGAAATTACACTTTGACATTCCTATCGTTTACAATTCATTTATACAAGAATATAGGCTCATTTGTAAATGGCAGACGTTCTTATTCGGCAGGTCTCACGATTCTGTTGCCGTATATTATCAGCACACGTTCCAATTGGGAACATTGTAAGATGAGAATCTTCGCACTGGCGAATCACAAACAAGACATTGGCGCACAAGAGAAAGAGTAAGTAACAGCAATTTTCATTTTTATTTATAAATTAAAAAAGAAAGTATTTAATCAAAAAGTATTTGAACACTACATTTCCGATTCTCGAAAAATTGTCGATATTTGAATTGAACTCGCTAGACTTGACTGAACTGGACTCATTTTAGCTTCAAATTTCTATTTTTGCAAAACAAGGCTCATTTTTGTCTTTCTTTTTTGGCTAAGACATGTTTACATGATGTAGCAGTTGGGAAATTGAAGATCCATTTTTCCTAAAAAATGCTGCAAATTCAGACATGTATGAAAAGTTTCAAACATATTTTGCGTGAAACTGCCATAATCTTGAAGATCCGACGCTCCTTTTTACAAGAACTGTTTTATGCAGCAAAAATGAAGAGCAAGTTCGGTCGTGTAAAGCCCTCATGGTGTAACTTTTACTCCTGTAAAGTTGGCGGTACGCAGATGAGGAGAGGAGCACGAATCGAGGGGAAGAAGTTATCTTCTCTCTGCAAGTATCGGACACATGCACGACAGAGGTGAAAGATGAAGTCACGTGGCATGATGTCACGGTCACGTGATCGGGTTGGGGCAGAAGCATGGGGAATAGACTCGTAGAAGGGGAAGGTAGAGTTGGGGCATACATTTTAATCTGCCGACACTGCTCTCATTCAAAGCTCGACAAAACAACTAAACGAAATCTTACGTCAATTTTTAAGATATCGTTGTAAAAAGGAAACTTCAATCTTCAAATTTGCGGTGGTTTCAATCACGAAAAAAAATTTCAAAGTTTTCACAAATGTTTGAATGTATAGCATTTTCAAGAAAAAACGCGTCTTCAATGCCTCAATATTATTGATATTATTAAACTAGAGGCTGTCAGCTTTAAAATGGATCCAAATTTATTCCCGTACGATCATTTTGTACAAAACTATCCCAATTTAAATATAGGTAATTTTTCCGAAAATCGAGTAGTTAGTGTCCAAATACTACTTGTATCCCTGGTACATAGCAATAATGCAGGAAAAAGATAAACTATTCATAATCTGCGATAAATTCCAATAATGAAGTTTGAAATATCGAGAATTTAGATTATCGTTTAAATTTTGTTTATTGTTGGGATGTTTAGAATGGCAGAAATCATGGCGAAGTTCAGGATAAGGTATACAAGTCTCAAAATGGTGGATGATATCAGTGTACAACCAAAGCAAGAGACATTAGATTTCTTCGACAAACTCATATCTGATTTCCGGAAAAATGATGCTGCTGACACTGGTAAAACACAGAAATTTTATTTATTGAACAACTGTGATCATCGACTTCAATCAAAATATTTGTCTTTAAATATTAAAATATTGCAATAGTAACACTAAACATTTAAGTTAAAAAAAATTAAGTTGGTCTTTAAATCTCTTCTGGAATATCATGAATGAACTAATATTTTCATTACACAAAGTCCCCCCTATGCATATATTAACAACCTTTGATATTAAGTTTTTTCATATTTTCAATACATTATCAAATATTCGGACATTACTAGTTAAATATTCTTCTTAAGAATTACATACAAAGGCGGATGAAAGAAAATTTAACTTCTTTTAACCCTTTTAGTGTCCACTGAAAAATTAAACTTGAGCAAAGAATGCCCTGCTAAATGTATGATACTGAAAAGGAATCTATATGTATAAATTAGAATAAAATATCAATTCCAATACTAGAACAAAATTCTTAATATAATGATATTATTAGAATAATATAAGATTCTAATAGTATTAGAAATATATAAATTAGAATAGTATTAGAAATCTATAAATTAGAATAGTATTAGTTTATAAATTAGGATAGTATTACAAATCTATAAATTAGAATAGAACAATCACTTTTTGCAAGTGCAGCCAACAACGATATGTCGTTGTTCGGTATTAAAAGATGCACATCAATATAATGCACAACAATAATTTTCGTTGAGGTATTAATATTATGATTTTATTGCAGAATGTTATGTGACGGAACTTGAACTGCAATCATTGAAGGAGAAGACGCATAGACAATTAAGACTTCGGGAGTTATTATTGGAAAACTCCAATCAGTCGACCTTAGTTGTAATGTTAGTATAATTTTTATTCAGAATATAAGTTTTAGATATCCATTTTTAACACATTCGCTATCCATGAAATTAAAATTATTTTTCTTTTGAACTCTCAAATACAAATTACAAAAATATAAAATGCCAAGGTATTCATCAATTGATTTATGTACTTACACAATAGAAGTATTTAATATTTTATGGGTATTTCAATTACAAAAGCATTCTATGCTGTCCGTGACTGGTACGAAAATAAAATTAAAACCCTAGTAAAACTCACAATCAGTTTAGGAGGACTTTACTCTTGCGAGAGCAAGCTTTGCTTTGTTTTTGCCTTAGTTTTGCTATCAAAATTTGTTGACTAGCTTGGCTTGCAAACACCTTGCAGTTCACTGAGAAATTGTATGAATTGGAATTTTCTAACTAAAGTGACTATAAATTCCTAGCAAAAATAAATTAAACTACTAAGACGATCTATGATAATGAATGTGTTCATTAAGCTCATGGTTTTCATATTAAGAAATAACAATGTTTTTGATAATAGGTCATTACCGATGCCACGGAAAGGTGCAGTTTCCGCTCCACTCTACATGGCATGGTTGGAAGCTTTAACCAAAGATATGCCACCAACATTATTGATACGTGGAAACCATACGTCCGTTTTAACGTTCTACTCGTAGTTTACAATGTAATTCAAACAATATTATAATCTTAAATCTTTAGAAAGAAATTTACGTTGAATAACAACACGACAATGTTTGAGCAAATGTGAAAACATTCTCTGATACGTACAGACAGTATTCGGTATATTCATGCCAAAAGTTGTATATGTAGGTGCTATGATCTGTTTTCGTTTTTATACAGTATTTCCCTCAACGTTGAACTCTGGGGTACTTAATGACGATATTATTTTAGCATAGAAACGAAAGACAACAATATAAGGACTCTTATAAACTGTAATATCATAATTTTACTATTTGTAAGATTTTAGGGCACATAAATAAAGGAGTACACATGCAGAACAAACTTACAAAATGTCGTGTACTTACGAGTGAAAAATTAACTTCTATAGTTACATTATTAATAATAGACAAGTTTTATATTATGCGTGAATATAAGAAACTATATAAAAACATCATAAACTTCTTAGACACATATTAAAATTAATGACATGTACTCTATTAACTTAGTTTTAATGTAATATGCGTGATATTACAAGTTTTTTAATTCAGTTGAAAGTATAGTACAGGATTGATTCAATGAAGAAACAGAAATAGTTATACTTATAGTTGTTTGTACTTTTAAAGACTTTTATCGATTTATTTCTGTTTGTTATTTAAGGCAATAAATGCTTTTGTGCCTCCATAAGAAATGCTAATGTTAATAAGACAACATTTTTTACTTTAAGCAATGGCGTATTTAATAAGAATGTTCTTATATACTAGAAAATATGCAGTATTGATGCTTGGATACAAAACATTTTATATGTAAACATATTGTCATTTATGAATTTAATACAAAGAAAACAAATATAAGATCATATTTTAAAATATATCTCTCTTACAGAATCAATATTCATTTATAAAAGAAATAGTTTTTATACAACATAAAATAAATATAACATCGAAAGATAATCTACTATAAATGACTTGACAATGTTTTGAGTGGGAAATAGTACATGTATGTTATTTAACCTTAAATATAAATAATTTATATTAATAAAATAACATTGGAAAATTTCCATTGTCCATAGAGATTTGTTTCCACATTCAAAATACAAATTTATTTTGTAAATAAAGAATTGTAATGTATGAATAGGTAAAGAAATAAATCTGTTCACACAAATGCACCATTTGTAAATATAAGATAAAAAAAGGAAATAACCATTGAATCCATATACCACTGTTGAGTGTATTATTTATTTTGTAATGCAAAATGTTATACAAATTTCGTATTAATCATAATGAATTTACTGTAATTATTTACTCAAATTATATTGAAAAATTCCTGAATGTATAATTTCTGTTCCTATCATAGTAGCCTTCTTTTTATTAAAAGGTTTTATAATTGAATTCTATAGAATATATCAATGCATGAAAATATGAGCATGTTTAAAATTCTGTTTTTAAAAATTGAGATATAAGTATAATTCAGGAATCAGTGCTCCGTGTTCGACTTCTCCCACTGAACGAATATGTTCTATAATCAACATTAATCTTTTTACTATGTGTACACAATAATATTGTACAATAGTATATATTCTACATATATACTACATATTAAAGAATTCTTCCAAAATAGTATTTCAAAATATTGTACACCAAAACCAATTATATTGTCCCTGTAACTAAATAGCTCACTTGTTACAATGTGTTTCAAAGATTCTTGCAAAAACAGGCTGTATTTGCTCCAATATATCAGATGTTAGCATCCCTCTCTGCTTTATCTTGTATACAGATGAATTGCATTCTCTTACTAATCTTGATGCAGCATAACTAGCAGCTATTGGAGCTGATAAAGAACTTTCACAACTTCCCGCGCAAATTGCCCACCACCAAAACACAGCTAATGCGCCAACCAGTAAATCTCCTTGCCCACCACATCGCCGACCAGAACCAGCCAAACCACATGACACTGCTTCTGTACCTTTATGCCCATCTGCGATTACATCTTTTGATCCTTTATGCAAAATTATAACATTTTTTCCAAGTGCTTCCGCCAAGTGTTTAACATCAGTAGCTTTAACTAATGGCGAAGGTTGAACAGATTTGTCAAGCACACCTTTCATTAGGCGACTGAATTCCATAGCATTTGGTGTCAGTATGACACCTGGATATTCTCTTATAATGTCAGGTTTTTGACTAATTAAGAATAATCCATCGGCATCAATCACCAATGGCTTCTTCATGTCTCGACAAATGGAGATCAGTTCGACAATTATTTTAAATACTTTGTCATCCCTACCAAGACCAGGGCCAATAATAATTACATGCAGACGATCTAGCCAAGGTCTTATTTGTTTAACAGCATCATATTGGTCCAAAACTGGGTGTACAATAGGCTCTGGACTAAATGACTTTAAAGGAATGCTGGCATCTTTCACACAAAATATATGCACTAAATCGCATCCAGTGCGAAGTGCACTCATAGCTGCGAAGAATGGTGCACCAGTGTATTCCATGCTACCACCAAATATACCAATTCTGCCATCTTGTCCTTTATATTTAACATTGTTTAAATTTGGAATTATTCTTCTTATTCCCTTCAACATACGCTCATCTACTGATGCTGATGTGGTCATGGTTGAAACACACAGTAGTTTCAATGAATTCCTGTGGGCAAAATGTAAAATAGCAAGTGCCATTTCTTAACCAACAAGTTTGTCTTAGTATACCTATTATTATAATTCTGGTAATGACCAATATTTAGTAAAATTATTCCAGTACCGTATTTCTTGATGTAAAATATTCTATTACAATATTCATTAAATCTTCATAGAAGACTAAATATTCATTATATCAAAATATTCATTGAAGTACAATATTACCTGTAGAAATTGGAATAACTAAATAGTGATGTATACAAACATCATCACTTAATACCAAATGTTAATGCAGAAGAAATCAAACAAGAACATCGAATATGAAATATCACAAAGTTGATAACCTATAACCTATTCACACGTGAAAACAGTGTAAATAAATACAAATTTATATCTTTTATATGTCGAATACAAAAAATATAAATTCGTTGATGTAAAATGTTCAGTTACACTAATAGTGTCAGAATAACTAGAAAATTTTGAAGACACAATACAAAAACATGACACATATAAATACAATTGAAAACTTTCAAATGCGACCGGCAATTTAATCACTATGTATTTATACGGTTGTTAATCACTTTTTGTAGATGTATTACGAAACAGTTTATGCATGTAAACCGTAATACAATCATTATATCCACGAATACACTACTGTGGCAATATGTATTATCATATTGTACACACATAAACACAATTTTCGACACTTTTAGGCACAGAGTGGAAACACTGTGCAGAATCAAAAATATGTCAGTAAATTATTTTTTTATAACTGCGTAAATATATATCGGGACAAAAGCAAATTTGGTTTAAAAAGCAAATTTTGACATTCATTAGTAAAGAAAGTTCTTTCACAGCATGGTTCCACGATGTGTTATTTTGGGAACTGACGGGACAAAATACAATTTTATTTACGACTCCGATTTTTTAAAAATTCATAAAATTAATTTCCAAAATGTGAATTTATAAACTAATAATACCTAAATATAGTCAATCTTACAATTACCTAAGAAGATGAACTGACATCTTTCTGACTTTCTATTTTATATTTATTGAAATTGTAAAGACACTTTTGTGAGAAATTGTTGCTGTACTCATTATAGTGGTGCTCCCTAAATAGTCTAATTTTAGAATGGAACAGAACCATCCTCATTTTGTCCTGAAGAGCCCTACCTTATTTTTAGCCTGGACTAGCACCTACTTCATTGTGTCCTGAAGAGCTCCTACCTTATCTTCAGCCTGGATCAGCACCTATCTGAACTTGGCCTGGGTCAGAACGTTGTTTTGTATAAAATATGCAACTAATATATAGATCTAATATATCAAACTTTAATTGATATGAATTAAACATAATATTAATTATAATGACAGAGGTATTTAAATTTTTTCCGATCATTTAGTTGAAAATTCTAGTTGTAAAAAATAGAAAACCCGACAGATTTCAAAGAAATACAGATTTCATATCAGAGCTTAAAAGCGACCACCTCAGACATTAATTTAATAATGTCGCATTAATAATTAAGAATTTTCGGACGAGTATTTCGGATTTTGTTCAAATTTTGATATATTGTAATCTGTAGTGATATATGAACGTATCTCGAAGGATTTGTCGAAAACTGAAAAATTGTTGGTTTTACAAACGTGTAAATTAATACAGGAACTAACAAATTGATGAAAATGTGTTTTTACAAAATCTTCTTATTTGATTCTTTTCTATTCCCAGATAGCACATGACGTCTTAAAGACGTCGTTTTGTCGTCATTTTTACGTCTTTACGTC
>CM052222.1:1039970-1081394 GCA_028454225.1 Lasioglossum leucozonium
TGTTCGGATCAACTTATTTGTGCGAATGCTCATTTTCCAAAATGAGCTACATTAAATCAGAACACCGCTCATCCTTAAGTGATTCTTCGCTCGCATCTGCGATGCGAACAGTTACGTCTAATCTTCCCGTAGATCTTAACAATTTCCCAGGCACGTCTAAACGTGCGCGAAAATCAGGTTCTTCCAGCCTTTAATAAAATTTTGACAGTACAAGTAAAAACTTTTTAAAAGTTTACCTTTTATTTTTTTAATTGAATTTCCTACAGCTGTTGTCCGAAATTGTTGTGCGACATAGTGGAATAGGCCTACGGGGGATACCACTGATAAAAAAAAACGCATGACAATAGTACCTCAACGGTAATGTGGAAACCTGTTGGTACGGGTGTCGCCCTAATGCGCCACGAATATCGTCTATGCGGTACGAGCCTGAGCTGCCTCGAGAACTACGGCCGCCGCGGGGAGCGAGACGCGCGGCCGGGTAAAGGAGGCGTAGCCCTCGAAAACTGGCCGTCGCGAGTAACTAAATCCTGGCCCTGCTGTATACTGTATGATGGACAAGTTTGTTCGCCGCAAGAAAGAAGGACCCGTCACGCTTCCCCCACTAACCTCTCATTCGTACAGCACGCACCATCGCACCGGTGCCCCGCCCCCTCTTCCTCGTAGGTCCATCCGTAACCAACGAGGTTGGTGGGAGAAGCAGGCACCTCAGGGGCCGGGGCCGGGGCGCAAGTTGACCCCGGCCCCGGAGGGGAGTTTGCTCCCCTCGGGACGGGCCGGCACCCCAGAAATAAGAAATAAGATTCGGATATGGGGTGCCGGTCGGTCCCCCCTTGACAGCGGTGATCACGGGGGGTGGGGTGGGGAGGGGCGGGGCGTGCCGGAACACGCCTCCGACGACCCTCCCTTACCGTGTGCGGCGGCCTCCTGCCCTGGCCGGTGTGGGCCCCCTCTCCGGAGGGGTCACCCGCTCCGGGCGGGGCAGGAGGCCGCCGGGGGGGCCAGGGTGGACCGAGCTGGGGCTCGGGAAGCCCCTCCGGCGTCCCTCGGGGATGGGGACATCTGGCGGGTCCCATACCGCCCGGTGTCCGACTAGTGTAGGTCAGTGGGGGAGGTTAACCCCTCCCCCCGGGTTCTATTGTAAGCGAGGGGGTTGCCTGTTGAATACTCGCGTGATCCGGGCACCCCCTCCATAGCTTAGGGATGGGTGTGAGGTTTTAGTGGGTAAACTCCCACTGGGCTCCCCCCCAGGGAGGTCGGGGTATGCGTAACGCATGTCCTCACATAAAAAAAAAAAAAGAAAGGCACCTCAGGGGCCTCTGCCGTTAATTACCAAGAACTAATGAGAAGTTCGCGCCCGATATGGCTACAACAGGGCTCGGAATTAGTTACTCGCGATGGCCAGTTTTCGAGGGCTACGCTCCCTTTACCCGTCCTTGCGTCTCGCTCCCCGCGACGGCCATGGTTCTCGAGGCAGTTCAGGCTCGTACCATGGAGCATAGGCGATATTCGTGGCGCATTAGGGCGACACTCGTACCAATAGGTTTCCACGTTATCGTCGAGGTACTATTGTCAATGCGTTTTTTTTATCAGTGGTATCAACAGTAGGCTTATTCCACTATGTCGTTCAATAATTTCGGACAACAGCTGTAGAAAATCAATTAAGAAAATAAATTTAGATAAACTTTGAAAAAGTTTTTACTTGTATTGTCCAAATTTTATTAACGTCTACGATAACTTGATTTTTGCGCACGTTTAGACGTGCTTGATAAATTGTTAAGATCTACGGGAAGTTTAGACGTAGCCGTTCGCATCGCAAACGCGAGCGAAGAATCATTTAAACTTTTTCAAAATTTATCTAAATTTATTTTCTTAACTGATTTTCTACAGCTGTTGTCCGAAATTATTGTGCGACATAGTGGAATAAGCCTACTGTTGATACCACTGATAAAAAAAAAACGCATTGACAATAGTACCTCGACGGTAATGTGGCGCCACGAATATCGTCTATGCGGTACGAGCCTGAGCTGCCTCTAAAATACGCGGCCGGGTAAAGGGGGCGTAGCCTTCGAAAACTGGCCGTCGCAAGTAACTAATTCCGAACCCTGGGCTACAGGACAGGAGAAATGCGAAAAGTGGGCCCCTGTCCTGAGTGGGCTAATAGTGGTGCAAAGAGAGGGTTTTATTAGCCCTAGACGTGTGGTTTTTTAGTTTAGAATTCGAGCCCCACACTATCCCGTTTTGGGGTGTACGTAAAGGTATTTTTCTACACGTCTTTAATCTAAAAAAAAAATTAAAAAAAGGGCCCCCTACCGTGCCCATCACTGACTGTATGCATATGTGCTATTATTTATATACGCTGAAATAATGAATTCAAAAATCAAATTGTAAACTAACACGAGTTTAATCAAGTATTTTCTGCCAGGGGTAGTCTCTACCCATTGAAATTGATTAAAAAAAAATATAACAATTCGATTATGACACGCTTCATATCACTGTCTAGTGATACATTGATTAATAAAAATATAACAGTTAGTGATACTAGAGAGTGATATGACGCGAGTCATAATCGAATTGTTATATTTTTTTAAATCAATTGCAATGGGTTCTATTGCATTATGTAATTGGCCGATTATTTGGCAGTCAGAGGAGTGTGTCAGTCACTATTAGATTAGTAGTAGTTGTCACGGAAATTTAAGTAGTACGAGTGTAACATGACTCACTCACTTCTGCCGTGGTTATAACTGGGGGGAACAGTAATTATAACCATTAGTGCGTTCCAAAGCGTTTCTTTGCCAGTCTTGTGCTGTACGAGTGTAGACTGCAGACGTGCCAGGTGCAGTGCATCAGGTAGGTCAGTACCTTAACATCCCGTTTCTATTTTCCATTTAGAGCTGTTCATTTACAGTATATTTGATATAATTTAATCATTGTACACACATTTCAAGCATTTAAAATATCTTGTAAATTATTATAAATTCTGGTATGGTGACTTATGACAGAGAAACACTTAAGTAAACAAATCAAGCGTCACTATATTGTGAACTAGTGTGGATTATACGATCGTATTTTGTTTTAGTTACATCAAATCTGGTCATTTATTCTATTTAACAATAAGTGAAAGTTATACAGGTGTAGACACATAGTTTATTTACTTTTGAAATACATCTTTGTTCGCCTTATTCAATCAGTCAACGTGATAAATATCGTTTGGTTCTAAAAGCAAGGATATATTCCCTTGGGTAATATTGTACAGGGTGGGCAATGATTTCGTTTACTTTAACTACTTTCATTCATTGTAAATATTGTGAGAAGAGATAAAAACGATATTGAAGCTGTTTCTAATGGTTGAACAAAAAGAATATTTTAAACAAAAGTTCACGGATCATCATAGAACACAGAAGTCATTTAACATTTTAACACGCGACGACAACCAATAGCCGGAATTATACATATACACACGTGAACTTATCGTTTACGTTTTCTGTCTCATCTCGATTGACAGACTATGGAAATTGTGTCGAGTATGAACATTTATCACTTAAAAACACGGAAAATTGCAGTGACAGCGAATTTGTTGGAAACAGCTCATCTGCATCAAACTTTAGAATATGTAAGACTTTTAGTAACAATTATCACACGTATATATAGAAACTTAAAATGTTGCTTATTTTGAAAATTCGCTGTCTTTGGTTCAAGTTACACGCATTAACAATAACTGTAAACGATTGGTCAAGTAAACAGTTTCATGTTTTTATTCCATAATTATTATTATTATTTATTTATTTATTGTCTTAAACCATATAAGGTTTATATAGCATGTACAATACAAATTATACAGTAGATAATTATGTTACAGTATGACTTAGAGAGTAACCTACAATTAGTTTATACAGTATACAATTATACAGTATATAATTATGTTACAGTATGACTTAGAGAGTAACCTAAAATTAGTTTATATTAGTTTTGCTATGATACATCTACATCATTGAAATAAAATTTTTTTTTTTACTTCTATCCATTCATGCCTATGCGACCCAGATATCAGAGGACTAAAAATTATTTTTGATTTCATTAAGCTATTCCATAATTATTGGAATTATGAAATAAATTACTTTATTTAAGTACATATTGTTAAAAATTGTGAAAAAAATTAATTCAGTCTTGTAATTTTTATAAAACACGGTATACCAATCCTGTTTTGTTCACGGTACGGTCAGTGTTAACAAAAAGTTGAACTCATTGTTTTGGAACAGTGGTCGGCAAGTTTTGCTTGTTTGTTTGTTTTTGGAGGTCTATGCCATTGTTTTCCAGCCGCGCGTCTCGCTCTCCGTTATGGCCACAATTCTCGAGACACCTGAGGTGCGTACTGTATAAACTGCACGTGGCGCATTAGGGCGACACCCGTATTAATAGGACTATTCTTTTTAAATAATTCATCATTTTATGCGCAAATGTCATTTTTTAATGCAAAAATATTGAATATATTTTTGTTTTGCAAATTTGATCGGCTGTTCGAATGTGAACAAATTTGAAAAATATGGCCGTATTTTACGATTCTTCCTCCTTAAAATTCCGGTTTTTAATTTGTGGCCATTCAGAAATTACGGTCAGGTGAAGCTGGCAAAGGACACGGTATCCGCCGATTCTTATAATCGCACCAACAGATCTACCGTTATTCACGAGCAAGCTTGGAGAAACCAATGTACTCTGTAATATAGATGGTATTGATTCAAACGTTGTAAGGAATTGTAGTCGACGAAATGTTGCTATTGATTTCTCTAAAATGGACATTTTACTATTTTGTTGTGTTTTGTTTCCCTCCGCGTAGCGAAAAACCGTGTCCACAAATTAAGTATAACGTACTATTATTACTAATACATATATTCTTCAAATTAATTATCATGCGACCATTGATAAAAATAAATTATTCGAAATTATCATACCACTGATAAAAATAAAAACGCAGTGACAATAGTACCCCCGCGGTAATATGGAAACCTACAGTGAGTGTAAAAAGTATTCGTACACTCTTTAAAACCTCATAATTTTTTTAAAATCCAACCATACGATTTGAGTTTTTTGAAGATATTAGAAGGATTAGTTTACCGGCTAATGTGTAAATAATTGTTTTTAAAGATTGTTATTAGTCGTATTTGCGTAAGAAAAAGTAAAGGTCTCGACTTTTAAATTTTTTATCTGTGTATTTAATGAAAATTTATAAGGTGTATTTGGTAGATCTAAGTAAGTTATACATATACGTGCACAAAGTTTCATCGAAATCGATCAAGGTTGTTATGAATATAGTTAATTGAAAATAGCAAAAATTACATGTTACATGTTGTAGATATACAAAATAAATGTTTTAAATTTTCATTACGGGTACAAATAAAAAATTTAAAAAACACGACCATTACATTTTGCTTTGCAAATGTGACCAATAATAATTTTTAAAAATTAACCCTCCAGATATCACCAGAAAACTCAAATCGTATGGTCCAATTTTCAAAAAGTTATGCGGTCTTGAAAAGTGTACGAATACTTTTTACACTCACTGTATTGATACGGGTATCGCCCTAATGCCTCACCTACAGTTCATACGGTACGCGCCTGATGTGGTTGCAGAACTAGGGCCGTAGAAGGAAATGGGGCGTAGCCCTCGAAAAACGTTCAAAACGGGCGAAACTTACCGACCAATGTTTTAAACGGACGAAAGCCATTGTAACGCTAACTCTGATTGTTTTTATAAATACATTCGTTTGTTTTGTAATAGCCAATATTATAAACAAAGTCATACACAAAAACAAATAACGCGATTGTAATATGAAATAATCGCAAGACGAAATGCATTGGAATACACCAATGAATTCGATTTTCTTTATAATTACAGAGTACGATCAAGAATATTTTTGTATTTAAAAGGGAAATAATGTTTTCCTAATATTTTTCACGCCCGCAAATTCTTCATTTAATACTAATGTGTTATTGTGGAATATATGTTTTTACTAAGCTACTTGAAAGGGCTCTATTATCATAACAAATGATTCGCGGGTCACTCTGTATATTACTGCACGGTTGAGAGTGGTGGGGCGACCTCGATAAGCTGGTAAAAGGATATTTCAGATTAAAGGTTGTAGCAAATTGAACTTTCTTATATTCAGGTCACAGAATTTATTGTTAATATTATGATTTACGTTAAGACATTATCTTTTCGCTAGTAACCAAAGCAGTATGAGCAAAATAATAGTCTTTGTCCAGTTTTAATATCTACGGTGACGCAAATGAATATATGTACAGAATGCCAAGAAATTATATGTTGCTACTCGTACTAATTTGGAAATCAAGGTAGGAAAAAACAAAATATTTTGTTGTTCAATTGGGTTCTATTGGTCGTAAGGTCGGAATTTTCTGAAAGAGCCCATGGGTCGTAACTCAACCGCCCTCTTAAAAAATTATGTTGAATTTCCTACAAGTACCGCAACTTCTTTGTTCATAATATTCTTTCAATTTGTAGTCAGAGAATTTGTGAACTTCTGATAATTTCCTAGTCAACGAGTCAGCTTATATCCACCAAATATTGTGCGAAATGTTTTGCCTTAAACAACATACGAACACAAAGATAAAGGTTTGTTATGCAGTTCATTATCGCAATTGTTATTGAATAAGTGCTATTAATGAAGCAACGAGGAATTACGCGTTAGCTCGGGAAATATATAAAAATTCATTGCACAATAGTCAAAGGTGACTACACACAGCAGATACTCCAGATCGACGGGATGTCCTCTTTGGTCGCCTCACCTTTACCCTCGATTTTACACTACACGCTTTATTTTAATTCTAAATCATCGGTACGGTCCCCACCGATTGAAATGGTCCATTTTTTAAAAAAAATACTTTTGAAATTTTTGTGATTGTTACAGAATTTCATTACATAAAGATGTTTTACAGCTACTTCTGAGATACAGTAAACGCTCCTTTCTAGTGTTACGTCCGAAGTGGACACTTTTATATAATAATGATTAAATTGATAGATAGAACGCGGTGTTGAACCTATCTGCATACACCGGCTACGGTTCGGGCAATTGAGGACCTTTGGATAGTTTGAAATCGGTTTTAAGATACTTGTTAAACTTTTGCTTCTTAATTTGAACAAATATATTTTTGAACAGATTTCGGATACACTATTGTCAATTAGAATTTACAAATAAAGCCTTAATTTTACCGTTGAGATGATTCGCTATTGGTATTTGGGTAGAGCTGGTGGTGGTGGTATCCTCCAATGGTCGGTTGGGAAGTTGCTCCAGTGACCTTGTCCGGGTGTTTAGTGGATGTTGGTGTTGTGTTGTTTGTAATTTCACTTTAATCCTTTTTGTTTAAACTTCACAATTTCTCCACACACACACACACACACACACATACACATACGACAACCGATTCACCGACAACTGACTTACTGACTACTGATTGCTTGTCGATGACAGAACCATTGGCTGTATGATGATGACTGCTAGAACTGACTAAGAACTGAACCGAATTGAGACTTGATGATGACTGACTTTTGATGAAGGGCTGCCTTCCTTTATAGATTGTTCGATCCTTTGTTCCATTGTCGTCTTGAGTTCGCACTAATCGCTTTTCCTATTAATTCTCCATCAGCAATTAGACAGGACGTGCGTTATACGATTTCTACCCAACTCCCCGGCTGGTTCATCTTTCGTTCGCCAATCCTCTTATCAACAATAAACATTACTCATTGGTCCCTTCTTCATCCTCTATGTATTTATTTATTGTGTCTACGTTAACGTTTCCACTGCGACGATCCGCGATCCATCGCAGTTTATTTGATTATCGATCTTTTGGAACCATTCCTCACACTTTCCATCGAAACGATTAACAATCTTAGGTTTTATAATCTATACGAAAATTAATCAGTACTAATTCTAATAGAAACAAAATAGATTTCGCAGCGCCTCGACTTGATAGATAAAGCTTCTCCGAACTTACAGCGGAGTTTTGTTTGAAACAAAATAAAAATAACATGAGTTGGTAACCCTATAAGTTAGCTGCGAAATGTATCTCATCTTTCTTCTTATTCTATCGCTCGCAACCCAATACATCGTTCGAGGATTTGACAATCAGCGGTTTGATAATACTTATAAAAATGAAACATTGAAATCGTTAATTATCACTATTGGGTGGACCACCGGACGTGACACTAGTCTAATAGCCGTGTTTTTCACGGACTAATATCGTGCCCGGATATTCTTTTTAATTTATGACTGCATCTAGATATTGCGCCGTCCGCGCCGAGCGAGACTTCAATAGAGAGCCGAATATAGAGGACAGAATGAAATACGGATCACGTCTCTTTTTTCCGATGTGCTGCTCTTCCTTGCGACCGAAACTTTCACCGTCGATTAAACCAGTAAATACAATTGAAACTATTTCGTGTTTGGTCTTGTTTTAATCAGAAAAAATGCCAGAAACAAGCCAGTGAAAGTCCCATAAAAAAATAATGATGTAGCAGGAGGATGGGTTTTCGCAGGATGAATTCGGTTTTGGACTAAGGTATATCTGGGAACATATGATTGTATATTCTTTAAAGGATGGGTTTTACATTTTTGTATAAAGGATAGCTTTGAGGAAACCATAACGGATAATTTTGCAAGGTATAATTATAAAGGATAGAGCGAAACGTTAACTAGAAGAAGGTTGGCAACGATATATAAAATGACTTCTAAGTCTACAGGATTTCACCATCGGGCGTCCGGTTTATTTCAACCGTACTCTCCCGGTGGGAATCGGCGACGACTCGGAGTCACCAGGAGTCCTCTGCCCGTTCGGCGGCCGGCCTTCATGGCCGTCCTCTCCGAAACGTACAGGGGAACCAGGCGATCCTACTTTAACGACGACTCGGATTCACCAGGAGTCCTCTGCCCGTTCGGCGGCCGGCCTTCATGGCCGTGCTCTCCGAAACGTACAGAGGAACCAGGCGATCCTACTTTTACGACGACTCGGATCCACCAGGTCTCCTGCCCGCTCGGCGGCCGGCCTTCATGGCCGTCCTCTCCGAGACGTGCAGAAGAACCAGGTGGTCCTACTTTCAGGCGGCCAGGAAGCTACCCTGTACTCTCCTCTCGGCGGGCGGCCGGCCTTCATGGCCGTCCTCTCCCATGAATCCAGAGAGGCGTCCAGGTGCAACCCCTGTCCTCTCCTGAGCTGCTGGGCGTCCGATAGCATAGCTTCGTACTCTCCCTTAACCTTATGGGCGGCCGTGGTCTCTTACCTCGTCCTCTCCCAAAAGGCGCAGCAAAAGTGCCCGCTCCGCGATATTCTACCGATATTTATACTACATCGTTGCTAACCCTCTCAACAACGCGTTACTAGGGTTCAAGAAGGTTCTCGACCACGCGACCTTCTCGAAGTTTCGGCCACGGCGCGATTCTTCTATTGCCCAGGATAGTGCCGAGGCGCCTTGGCGCCCCCCGATGTTGACTCGTACGTTACAATGAAAATTAAGAAGTTTGAACATTCGATTCATGGTGTCAATGTAGTGGTATTCACACCGATATACCCGAGCATACATCCATCGTGACCGCCCTGCGGAGCGGCGCAGCATTGACAGGCAGCGGAGTGGATAGGCACTGAACAGGGATCGTGCCCACGAACTAGGATGGAGCATTTTCTGTACTTTCTTTTTTCGGCTTATGTGTCTTCTCCCCACAAAATTCTACCATTAGCTTCAATATGTCCACCTCTGTGGTTCATACACTCCCGCAAACGAACTTCCATGTTTCGAATTGTCCAAGGGTAGTTAAAAAGCTGGTAAATATTTACATTAGGGGCTTCCTCACCGATTTTGATGATCTTGAAGTATGTTGTCAAGGTCAACTTTTTCCTATACATGTTACCGCCGCTCAGCTTTAGTTTCCGAGATACAGTAATTCATCCATAATTGTCTATACCACGGATCTGGCCAGAGACAATTATCGTGAAGGGATACTATTCTTTGACTTTTGCCGAACGTAGAACAGGACACCGAAACTCGAGAGGCCTCGGCCGCCGAACAGTGAAATCCGATACCGGGTCGGGTGTATGGGTGTGAATCACTACTAATCCAATGATAATACTTCTTTATTTTTTTATGGAACTTTCACCAATATATTCGTGGCATTTTTCTAATGAAAATGATACCAAATGTGATATAATGCCGATGATATTTACCCGTGTAAGATTCGCGAATTGTCCCGGTCAAGAGAACTGACTTGTATTATAAATAAGCATGTACATATCTGCATATGATCCGAATTATATCGTGTTTGCTATCATTTTAATCAGAAAAATGCCACAAATATGTGAAAGTCTCATAAAAAAATAAGTAATAATAAAAAAGTTTTTTTATTGGCATTACTTTGTGAGGACACGCGGGCCTTTGCACTATGCCGGCGACTGCGACTATCCGCGTCTCTTTCTTTCCCATACGCTGTTCTTCCTCGCATCCGAAACTTTCATCGTCCATTACACGGGTAAATATCATCGGAATTATTTCCTATTTGGTATCATTTTCATTAGAAAAATGCCATGAATATATTGGTGAAAGTTCCACAAAAAAATAATAAAAATAAAGAAGTTTTGTCATTGGATTACAAGTGGTCTCCTGGTCTCACACCGATATACCCAATCCGGTAACGGGTTACATTGCTCGGCGGCCGGGGCCTACTAAGTTTCATGGCCCCTCACGGGGTATGCCCCTCAGTGGAAAGGGTAGGCGACTAGACAATTATCGTTTACATATTTTAGACAATTATGGATGAATTACGCTATTCGCAAAAAAGTTTCAACATTTCGAAAAGTGATCGGAGTAGGTCTGGATTAGATTTCTTAGCAGGGATGGGGGTTGGGGGAGGGCCGGCAGCCCAATCGACACATGTTTTCGAGGAAATGCATAGTTCGTTCATAATAAATTCTTGTCGAGGTGCCTTCAGCATTATATGATATGCAATGAAACGGCAAGCAGTTTGTATGGGAAGACGTATATTATCAAACCAAGTGTCCTGATAAACACTAATTTTGAAATTACATTGTGTTGTTATACGTCTTTTGTTTCTATTTCTAATATAACTAGTATTATGGCATCTAAAAATTAAGTTTTCGCGATCAAGTAGCATATTTTCGTTGCACTTGATACAATTCATCGTGCCATGAATCACTTTACTGTTAACTAAAACATCTATCAACTTTTCTTGATTGTTGCAGATATCCAAGAATTCGTATAGTTTCATGCATAATACTCATCTGTATGCTAACACAGCTGACACTGAAATGAATTCGCGTTCGACATGATTCATTTCACGTTTCAGTTCGTAAACATAAACAGACAAGATAGTGGGTCTCAACTGATTGAAGTCGTGTTAAGTTGTGACCGTGGCCGCCGATAAGGCGGCCACAATTTCAAATCTAACCCAGACCTACTCCGATCACTTTTTGAGATGTTGAAATTTTTTTGCGAATATTTCGGAAACTAAAGCTGAGCGGCGGTAACATGTATAGGAAAAAGTTGTTCAGAATGATGACCTTGACAACATACCATATTTCAAGGTCATAAAAATCTGTGAGGAAGCCCCTAGTGTAAATAATTACCAAAAAGCTTTTTCAATCCGATGTTTCAATTGTTCAACAGATCTGAACTGTTGACCTGACCGATAAACAGTATCTTCCACTGCTCCCCAAAGGGAGAGCACCAGTGTTGTCAACTATGGTGGTACGCCCTAATCACCACAATTCAAATATGTTGTTCACAATTAGCGAACCGGTTGACTACAGAAGAGTGTCTCAAAAATGTTGTTAAGGAGTCATTAATGAGAAACACGGACCAATCGCGGCTACAGCAAACGAATACCGACACGGCGACAGGTCTCCCTGTGCGTGGCGTTGGCATTGGCTGAGTCGGAGTCGGTCCGCTGTAGCTGCGTTTCGATTGGTCCGTTTTTTACCACGTTTTTATTAGGTCGCTTTCGTGTCTGTCTGTCCGTCCGTCCGTCCTTCCGCTTTCCTTCCGCAAAATCTTGTAATCGTATTTTAAACCACTTCCCGATGATCTGGAGACTTGAAATTTGAAACATAGCTCAGAACTGGATGACAATGCAATATTTAAAAAAAATTTTTAAAAAAAGCCTATGCGTTCAGGATATATAAATTATTTTATTTTAATATAAAATAACCGTTATAACCCATCGCACTACCTCTACGTCCCCACTCTACTACGTGTTCCCACTCTGACTCTGTCCTCTGATTGGTCCACGTCCACGTTCACCGTCACACTCACACTTCGTCGCCCGACGATCGGTAGTACAATGAAACGAAATGGTTAGAAATACATGGTTATGTTATGACAGGACGTGCAACTAAATACGTTTACATTAATTAAAGTCAATATAATTAAATATATATTACAGAGAGAAGAACACTGGACCATAGAATAATTTACATATCTATATATCCATATAAATGAGATTTTCAGAACCTACCATGTGAGGAACAGAATTACATATATTTGTTTTGTGATTCTAAGGTTATTGAACATTATTGATTGTTGTGTCGTGTATAACGGATTACAGATATCTCCAAAGATAAATTATTCGAATAAAAAAAGCTCACTAAAAAGTTGAAAATAATTATTTAAATATAAAATAAATTTTTTAAAAATACCACGTTTTTAAAACGGACTAAAAAGTATAAAATATTTTAAATAAAAATATGTTTAAAAAAATATGTTAAAAAACGGACTAAAAAGTATAAAATAATTTTAAATAAAAATAATTTCATAAAAAAATATGTTTAAAAAACGGACTGAGAACACATTTACAGATTTCTAACCCCATACAGATAGTCCTGAAAATTTGTGATTGTGAATTTTTAATAGCTATGAAAATACTTGTAAGATTTAAAACGAAAAACGTGAGGCGCAAGATAATAGTAAGGAGTGTAGAGAGTAGCTGCCGTTGAGAAAACATATAGAACAGTTCATGTCATTTGTAATGCAATAAAATTGTTAGTGACTTACTAGAACAATTCATGCATCAATTATCTACGTATTGCATGCGCCCCACGTTTTTCGTTTTAAATCTTACAAGTATTTTCATAGCTATTAAAAATTCACAATCACAAATTTTCAGGACTATCTGTATGGGGTTAGAAATCTGTAAATGTGTTCTTAGTCCGTTTTTTAAACATATTTTTTTATAAAATTATTTTTATTTAAAATTATTTTATACTTTTTAGTCCGTTTTTTAAACATATTTTTTTAAACATTTTTATTTAAATTATTTTATACTTTTTAGTCCGTTTTAAAAATGTGGTATTTTTAAAAAATTTATTTTTTATTTAAATAATTATTTCGTTAATAACCCCCTAACAAAAGCCGCGGAGAACAATTCCGCAAAGGAAAAAATGTTGTCAAATGACCTCAAGAATCACCCCTTTCGAAGTACAACATTTTTGAGACACCATGCCTATGTCGTGGTATAAATCGTCGCAGAACCAAGATCGGAGAAAGTGCAAATATGTTGCATTTGTCATCGATACAGGCAAAAGTGGGGCCCATAATATAATTTTCAGTAATTTCTGTGAGCCTAAGTCCTGGAATTTTGTTCATTAAGGATGTTACTGCCAGAGAAATTTCTTTCGCTCGAAAATAGTACGCGTTCTAAAAAGTGTGGTTCCTGTTTTAATTTGCGTAGAACCCAACGACAAGAACTTCGTCGAGTAGTAAAGCGAGGTCGTAATTTTATAAGGTCGTAAACCGTCTTCTCGAATTATTCGTCGTACTGTCTCATGGCTGATTTCTACCGGTCGACTAATACTGCGTGAACTATGGGAAAGTTCGAGCAAGAGCGATGACCTGTTCTTCTTTACGCCAGCGACTGCGGAGTCGTCCTGCTCCAACTCCAACATAAGAATTGAGATACCGTAGTATAATTTCTTGATCGCCTTGTTGATTTAATTAAAGAAAACCGCGTCGATCGCGTCGACATATTCTATAGTACTAAATAAGAATTATTAACCCATTTGCGTCATTAGCGCATACATGTAGGATGGGTTATCAGAAGGAAACGGGAAGAGACTGGGAACGCGATATTTTAACGAAAACAACGTTTATTGAACGAGAGATCGCGGTGTAACAATGAGGCGCAGTAACGTTTTCGTCAACGGCTCGTTGAGAACTGTCTTCTCGGTCGCGTTTGTCTTTTTTCGTCGCCTTTCGCCGATCTTCAACTTTTGTTCCTTGTACACACGCAAGCACGCACGCACACACACACATCCATACACCCATGCGTAAACGCACACGCACGTTCCACGCTGCGATCACGCGTCGATGGATCGCCGTACATTGTGTTCATTTCCACATACATATACTCAATTTTTCTACTCACTATTACCGGAGTCGTATACATACGCAGAACTTTGTTGAAAAAAAATAAAAAAAAAATAAAAAAAATTTGTGGTGATAAAGACCTTCTTTTCATATTTCCTTATGATGCAAATGGGTTAAGAGATTACAACAAACAAAAAAAAAAACGGAATATAAGTGGAACAGTAACCGATTTCTTTGTGTTTATGTAATCTGTGTTTAATATTTCCTATTCCAGGTCTCCTAAGATGTCAAGTATAGATCTATAGGTGCATAGATCTATTGAAGCGAATGTCGCAGTATACAGGGTGTCCCACGACTCATGGTCAACTAATTAGGAGGTCATTTTACATGTAAAAATGAGTCGAACGAAAAGCATAAAATATTTTCCTGGGAGTCTTCGTTTTCGAGAAAATCGACTTTGAAAATGCTGAAAATACACGAGTTATTGATAGGAAAACACTTTATTCTTTTTTTCGACTCATTTTTACATGTAGAATGACCTCCTAATCGGTTGTATTCGGTGTTTTTGTTATAACTTTTTAATAAAGCGCTATGTGACCTATGTTTAGTTAAAACATTTTTTAATTGCACTACCGGAAATGCCTAAAAAATGGTGACATGAATTAACGCGTACACCCTGTATATTATAATATATTATAATACAGGGTGAATTCAAGAAAGCAGGACACCTAAATATCTCCGTTACTTTTCCTTGTACAAAAAAACTTCGTAGGACAAAGTTACACTGTTTGAAGGGCCACATATAATGGTGTAAGGGGAAAAAAATTTCAAGGCCATTTTTATGAGATTTCAAGGTTATCGATGTTTTTTTAAATGGAATGATATATTTTCGTTAACGTAATGTTGTAGCTGACAAAATAACGAATTCATGCATGTAACACAATATGACCTTCAAATGACCTTCAACCCAGAAAAATGGTATAAATAAAATTCAACTTGTAAGATTGATTTGATGTATTTCTGTTACGCCAAATGTTCAAAAACATTCCCTTGAGCTGCTATACATTCATTCAGCCGTGAAGTTATAGAACGTACTGCTGTGTAATTCATTTCTGAGGAAATCGACGCACAAGCCTGGACGATTCTTTCTGTCATGTCGTCTATAGTCGTTGGCGGTTCACTATAAACATCGTCTTTCAGTTTTCCCCATAGATAAAAATCAAGGGGTGTAAGGTCTGGTGAACGAGCTGACCATAATACGGGTCCGTTACGTCCAATCCAACGATTTGGAAACTTGTTATTTAAGAATTGTGTTACGACACGGGAAGAATGGGCCGAACATCCGTCATGTTGATACCACATATTTTCACGAATGTCATAATTGTCCTTCTGTCAACACCGAATCTGTTATTATGTTGTGTATTGCGATACATTTGAATGTATAGCAGCTCAAGGGGTGTATTTTTGAACATTTGGGGTAACAGAAATACATCAAATCAATCTTACAAGTTGAATTTTATTTATACCATTTTTCTGGGTTGAAGGACATTTGAAGGTCATATTGTGTTACATGCATGAATTCGTTATTTTGTCAGCTACAACATTACGTTAACGAAAATATATTATTCCATTTAAAAAAACATCGATAACCTTGAAATCTCATAGAAATGACCTTGAAATTTTTTTTTCCCTTACACCGTTACATGTGGCCCTTCGATATCGAAAACATGCATTTTTACAAACATCAATGTTTTTCGAAAACGTTGCGTGATAGAGCAATTCTGCTTTTAATTTTAGTTTTAGAATGATAAATGTATATTAGAATCACCCAACTGTAATTGATGAACACGAAAAAAATTCTATGTTGTTGGACAATGTTATTAGTGCCATAGAATATACTGACAAAGTTTGAACCTTAAAATCTGGGACACCCTTTATATTTCTGAAGCTAACGCACAATTCCCCGCTGCTTCGTCAACAGCACGTAGCATTGTGTATGTGTGTGTGTGTGCCGTAAATGGCGAGAATCATTTTTTCTTCCAGTGACTTCCAGATAGCACTGAGACGTCTTAACGATGCACGCGTGCGCCCACAGTCACTCTATACATTCACACCCCTATTATACGAATTATTATAATATATATAATATAATATAAATTTGCTATTTTACCATATAATATAATATATGATATATACACAATATAACTATGTATGTTATGATATTTGGTCCCCTCAGGGTTTCAAATCAATTCCACCACCTCTCCCTTTGCCAATCCTCAACTATCGCCTAATTTCAAGCGGGACCTACTTTTTATTAAGGTGGGTTTCGAACCACCTATTTTGCCAACAACACGTGAAACGCACCCAGAGGGCCACTTCCCGGCTTTTTACCGAGCGGTCACCCATCCTAGTGCGTCCCCCGCCCTACGCCGTTTAACTTCGGTGATCGAACGAGAACCGGTATTTTCAGCGAGGCAATGGTCGTTGACTACACAATATAACTAATATTAATATATTAGCATCTCGCATCCCCTCAGCTCGCAATTTCATTTTTGTGGCAAAAATTAGACATTCCGTATCTTCTTGACTTCGTAAATTTTCCGTTTTTCTTCTTTTGCTTCGTTCTCTTAATTCATCGAAGGACTGCTTCGATGACCGAACTGGTCTCACTACAATGCGTGGTAGTTCAAACGTTCCGTCAAGCCATGTGCGATTTTTTTTTAAAAAGACCTTTTCTTTTCTCGATACTGCTATCCATCTATGCATTATTTTTGACTTCACACGTGAAAATTTTCTTAGGATTTCTTCTTTTTCTTCATTAGTGTACTCCTCCTGACTACACAAGTAGTTCTCAGCGTACATCAACTTTTCCTTCATATTTCCATTTCGTAGTTGCTGCATAATGTACCATATTTGCCTCCGTGTAAATATTTAAATATTAGATGGCCCTACAATAATAAATAAAGCTTTGAAATCAGTTAAATCATCACTTTAAAAAATATCATTCACGTCTTTAAAATCTTATTTTAACGATAACTTATGAATCCGCAAATTTCCGCAAGTTTTTTTTTGCAGTGAAATAAAACTGAAATCTTTCCCTTTACAATGGTACCAAAAACATTGCGGGGACTGACGGGGAGTACAACTAATTCCTTCCGATTGTATGTACATTGACATTAAAACTGCCTTCAAATTGGCTTTCTTTCAGTTACTGTTATTTTATTTAAATAAACTCATATCTGATGAAAATTGTGTGAAATAGACACACTTACCTGCTTCAATACTATCCATCATTGGTTTTCTCAAAACAGCTTTCGTGAGAAAAAATATTACACTTCAAACGTTGCTAATGCGGGAGACACGGCAAAGGGCACAAACACAGTACTAAAAGACTAAACTTCAAGTGACCATACCTCCGTACGGAAATACCAAATCGGGAAAAAACCGACGGTTTATTAACCCCCCACACTATTTAACTTTTCCAGGTAAAAACTCATTTTTACCTGGGATGAGTTTGAAAAATCGACTTTTGGCCAGCTAGATCGGCCAAATACCCCATAGTGCCCTGTAGCCGCGCTCTGTGTTCATAAAGCCAGAAATTGTCACTAAGGAAAAAGTTACTTCAAATGTCCTCGAAAATAATCCCTTTCAAGGTTTACCTAAATTTCTGGGACACTCGGTACATCAGGATTACAATTCATTAAAGGAAATTTGCGTTAGGAACATAATCGTATTTATATCTGCAGTAAAGTGTAAGGTAAGAAAAAATAATTTACTGCTCACCAGCTTTTAAATAAACCATAACAAATATATATTTAACAGTACATCATACAAAATTATTATGTACTGTTTAATTTCCATTCGGAACGACATGTAACTATTTGATTCACTTTTTCGAAACTTTTGCACACCATGAAAAACAAAAATTAGGGTAAACATTTCTAACTCGATAACGGATGCTAATAAATGGTGCCCAATTCTTGGTACGATTATTTATTGCTTCTGAGAAATTAATACGCGGAGTTATTACTTCTTTATTACGATACTACGTTCTTTCATATATTATCTATGTATATCGGAACTTTGTATATATTTTATATTATCAATTCGTCACTGTTGACTCACTTATTTAATCGTTTGATCCAGATACAATAATGTGTGCACTCGAAACAGATAAGAAATGTATACATACATATATGCAAGTACAGGCCGTATTAGTAATACGGTGATTGCATCATTGATCCTATGTAGATGTATTGATATATTTCCGATAAAATATTAATTACTCTAGAAAAAAGTGTATTTGTAATGTGTAATTACGAAAGCATACAATGGATTCAAAAAGTAATTGAATACCAATTTTCTGATTTTTTGGAGAATTGTCGATGTTTAAACTGCGATGAATTCATTAAAAAAAAATACGAACAAACCTTAAATTCAATTTAAACCTAACAATTGTAAGAATGTTTCAAAAAATCTCAAAATTAAATTTTAGTACGCTAAGCTTTACCCACCTTTATACTCATCATAATTTTTGTATTATGACCCCCCCCCCTCCCCTTCAATACAAATTGGTCGACCACTGTATAAATGAAACATCAGATAGCACACGACATCTTAAAGACGTCCATTTTACGTTCATTTTAGGTCTGAACGTGTTACGACGTAAATCGGACCAACTGAACGTTTGAAATAAGACGCATTAAAAATATCTGTTTCGAGACAAAATGTGTCTAGTTCACTGTATAATGACTAAAACACTGTTTTTCAATTCTGCTATGACTTAGAATGAAAAATAAAAACATGCTTGTTAACTTTTTCGTCTGCGCTTATAACGAAAATTTAAATAATGCGTTTTGTAAGTCGCTATAATGCATGCTGAAAATTTCATCGCAATCAGAATTGACCGTATAACCTTTCAAGTCGTGGTCCCATTGACGGACAAACTCCAGATAATGGCAACTTAAAGTACCGACATTACCGGACATGATAGTGTTAACAAATGTTTAGAAATCAACGGAAACAATTTTCAAAATTTATTATAACAAATTCTTCGCAAATTTCTCTGTTATAGCTATTTCATTATTCCTACCAAGACCTAGTAAAATTTTTGTACTCAAAATCACGCAAAGGTCATGGCATTGTAAGTTATTGACTGCGTCTTAATCTTAAGGTCATTCCACGCCAAATCGATCACTTTTTGCGGCGACCATCGACGATTTTGTTCTAATTGAAATATGTTATTTTCTATGTGAAATTAGGGGGGGTTTAAGTCATCATTTTGCTGGTTTCGAATTTTTTTGGAAATTACAAGCCTTCGAAATGTGCGATTTTTGCCCATTTTGGCGAAAATAGGCCTCACTTCCGAATTTTTATCTCAGGAACTGTTTGTCCGATTGAGCTAAATTTTTTTTTGTTTTGTTCGGAAAGGATTGGGCTATTATAAAATAATTTTTTCATCCTCGAGAATTAATTTTATAATATCGAAAAATATAAACAAATTTTTGTTTTACGTTTTTTTCAAATTTGGCCAGTAACGTAAATTTTGAAAAAAATATGGTTATATTCCCTGAAGTTTTCTCTTCAAAATAAGCTCTTAAACAAAATGGCGTTTTTTTTTGTAATCGTCACAATGTGCTGGAAAAGGGCGCGATGTACCCGCATTTTAGGTAGCGGCGAGTCGAGCGCACCGCTATTATGGTCAGTATTCGATACCACTGATCTCGAAAACATCGGTGACCTTGAAGTCTAGAAATAACCCAGATAGCACACTACGTCTTGAAGACGTCGTTATTACGTCCATTTTAGGTGTAAATGTCTTACGTCCTAAATAGACGACTCCAAAAAATATCGTTTTAACGTCTAAAACAAGACGTGTTAAATACGCCTTTTTAGGGACACTGTTTGAACATTTGAAATAAGACGTCTTAAAGATGCAGATTTCACATGGAAGTTCTAGTGTGACAATCTCTAGATTTTTACGATACCGCTATATTGTTATAAGTATCGTTCATGAATTTTTTTTCAGATTTTTAAAAAATTGAAAACCGACTTTTAAACTAATCTTGAAATTGTTACGTTTCATTTATTCTATAAGTCTATTAGGCACTGACAAACCTTGAACATGTCACAGGAAAAATTAAAAATTGAGATCAGCTTAATTAGTATTTCTACTGCGTTAGCGCATTACATCTGAAAGTATTCAGCGCATTAGGTGTTTGACTGTGGACCTGCTAGTATTAATTTCGCGCACCGCATACGTCTATCTTTTATTCTTTTTTTTTTACCTGATCAAAGACGTCTTAGAGACGTCTTGTAGACGTCTAACAGACGTACTGTTTCCCAACAAACGACGTTCAGGAGACGTCGCACAGTGGTTCGAAATCACCCAAACGTGGCCAAAAATCGAAGACATTTTCCGATTTAGTTGAAAATTGGTATTCTATGGGTTTTCAGATTGCTGATTATGAATCTGATTTCAAAATTTCAAAAAACAAAATGGCAGATTCAATATGGCAGATGTGATGCTTAGAAAATTGGCCGATTAGCTTGAAATCTAGTATTCCCGTATTTTTGGGGTTGCTGATTATGAATCTGATTCAAATACAATAAACGGATACATCAAATTCTTTATTTTTGCATTTTAAAAAAAATTATTATAATTTTTAATTTTGACATCAGATTCATAATCAGCGACTAGAAAAAGCCCGCAGTATTACTTTTTATCTAAATTGGAGTACTGTTTGTGTTACCTATTTTATTGTTGTAACTTTGAAGTGCGCAAGTATGCGCAAGATATTTTTATGTAGCGCTCTTAAGGAGGCTTTAACAAATACGTACATGCAAAATTCTTCGTGAAACTGCGTGACGTTCGCTTTGTAATCGTCACTAAAGAAAAAAAAAGACTGGAAAGTAGGTGTTTAGAAAGAGACAATTTTCAAAGTTGTAAAATATATATATATAATGTTAAAAGTTACACATACACATAGCCGAAAGAACGCTCTTTAACACTATGTAGTTAGTTTTTGTATAAATATTACTCATAAAAAAGTATGATGAGACAAACATCGTCAATTTCGGGAAGAAATGCAGTCTATTTTAGAATTGCATTTTTGCTTGTTTTCAAACTGTTCTGGAACAATAATGGGTGATTTTTAGCAATTTATATTTGTGGTACAACTTAGTTTGAACATTTAAGAAGCTATTGGCATAAATTTCATTAATTTTGGACGAAGTTGAAAAAGTGATTTTTGGCCACGTTTTGGCGATTTTGAACCACCGTGCGCCGGCGTGTTTGGGTCTTGCGTGAATGGAAGTCTGTTTGGGCCCAGGTGCGAAAGAAGAGCGTTTGGGGCCCTTGACAAGCGTCAAGTCGCTAGGGGCGTCGAGCGCAGTATGTATGTAAACGATTGGATTTTCCGAATAGATGCATGGAGAGCGAGAGAGAAGGAGAGCATGGGAAAGAGATAGAATGGAAACGTATAAATGGAACGAACGCAAAGGATGTGTGAGAGAAGTGCGAGAGTCGCGAGAGAGTGAGGTTGCAAGTCGAGTTGAGAGTTAATAAAGAGAATCAGCAGCAGAGACGTTGTAATTATTCAACCCGATACGCCACACTCAAGGTGTAGGAGTTCCCAGAAAATATTCCTACAGTATTGTTAAATTAGTCAAAAATAATATTTTAAATTTTGTATTAACAATTTTTATTTGATGTTATATGGTGAAATAGGAAATTTATATTATATTATTTATATTTTAATAATCCATATTGTTGAATTAGTAAAAAAAATATTTTCAATGCTATATCAACCATTTTTATTTATTTATAATTATTTTTTTTAAGAAAAAATATTATAATTAAGTTAGTAGGTACATTTTAAACACGTTAAGCGAAAAAAATAATTTTGGCCAGCTAGATCGGTCAAATACCCCATAGTGCGGCGGGCGAATTTTGGCTCACTCAGCCAATGGCACGGCCACCAGAACCTGTCGCCTGTTGGAATGCCAATACAAAATTGAATATGGTTATAAGTGAGAATCGCTGAACAAGGCAATAAAACAGATGTTAAACAGACCTTTGGGTCTGTGAATTTTCTCTCGATACCTAACTGCCAAGGTTAGGGACTTTTTCCATATTGCCTTCTTCACTTCCAGTCTAGCTTTCAGCGCGACACGACGTCTTTCCTTGCTCGCAAATAAACTTAGAGTTTATATTAGTGAAACGGTTTCTGATTCATTTCCATACCCTATCTCCAATATCGCCAAGCTGGAATCCGTTCGCTATAGACGTGCTCTGGATTGGTCTGTGTTTTTCGTTAAGGGGGGAGCCCTGTGTAAATGGTCTGTTTTTCAAGAATTAAAAAAAACAATGTACTGCGGAGATTGATTCAAAATTTAATGCATCGTTTATTGTTGTTATACTGTAACAGAAAATATATTTTTTAAAGTTTAACTGTTAATAATAATGGTGGAATGACGGCTTGAAAATGGCATTCTGTAAATGCGCCGTTCAGAGTACAGTGCACAAATTTGATTTGAAACAAAAAAATCCAAATGGAATCTTTAGGTTATGCAAAAACGCTCAGCATAACATCTTTCTTTTTTTAAAATTTGCAAAATTGCAAAATGGCGACGTTTTGAAGAAAACAACGGATTTTCTGATATAAATAATTATTAATAACAATAGTTTAACCAAAAAATTAAAAAATTGGAGCTTGTCATGCTGAGGCCAATTGTTTATAAAATATATATATATCAAGTTTCATAAAGATCGAGTAATTAGTTTACGAGCTACGATGCACGGCGTGCGAAATTTTGCGTTTCGAGAAAAATGCGTTTAAAGTTTGTGTAACACGGAGCGGCTTAGCGGAGTTCGAGCGAAGCGCTCAATACACCTCTTCAGTTTATTTTGAAAATAACGTACAAGGACACCTCTGATCGCTTTGTAAGTGTTTTTATCGTATTCCTGAGGAAATTTTCTATTAATTTAAGCAAAAAAAAAATGCTAAAAAATTTCATTTTACACAGGGTTCCCCCCTTAATAATTCCTTAACCCCTTGCCGTACATTGATGAGTCTGACCCGTATTCCAAAATTCGAATCAAACATGAATGTCATTGGATGACCTCGTGGTCTTAATCTAGGATCAAATAAAGAAAATAAATAAATAAATTAAAAAATAAGGAGCTTCGGCTCCTTTCCCGAACATTTATGGGCACGAATTGGCTTGGGCCCGAATTCTTTCAAGTTGAAAGGTGCGGCAACTGCAGGCTTGTGCGAGAACTGAAATTACGTTTCTTGCATTTAGTTGATATTTTTTAATTGACACATATAGGGTGGTGTTGAGCAAAAAACACTGTGCTGAGCAAGAAGGGCTTAGTAAACATAAGTCAAAAGGTCAACCGTTTCTGAGATATAAACATTTTTGTTTGCTAGCATTATGATTGACTTGCTTCCATCGCGTGCTATGCTTGCTTCAGTGTTTACACACCGCGTTCTGAATTGTCACGCTGCGCGACGGTGAAACAAATATTACCCGCACTTTTATATTGGGGTAACGAGAAGAAAACGTGTTTTCTTCTCGAAGGAATCAGGATAGACTTTTGAAGGTTTTGTAGGTGATTTCCTAGCTCTTTGTCGAGAGGTTCTGTTTCGTCGCAGAGGAACTAAATTCCGAACGGGACGCACGGTCCTCGGTTTCGAAGAATTTGGTTGGAGAATATCAGAGTCGTCTGCTTTCCCTTTTCTGTCTCTCTTTCTCCACTCGAAAGCTGCTCGAGCCAACCGTGGAAGGAGACGAGTCATCAAGGGTGCGTTAAGCCGGTAATGCAGCGTTCGGCAGAAACCAATCAACGCATCGCCTTGCGTTACCCAATGAACGTCACTACATTGTTCATAGACTATGAAGGAGCTCGCTTCACGATGAAGAAAGTTCCCTGCAGAAACAAATGACTATCGATGTCGAAATCGCTTGTCTTTTGTTCGAATTCAACTGTTTCGTTCACTTGACGAACGAACAAAACACGGCTATCCGAGCCACGTTTTGTTTGGCCATTCTCGTCAGGAAAGTCGACCGGACAACATCGTTCCAAATCTCTGGGAAAACGTCGCGCATTCCCTGCACATATCGTTATCAATCTTTGGGAAAACGTCGAGCATTCCCCGCGTTTAAGGCAGGTCCTGTCAGTCAAGCCATACTGACGAGTCCTTTGACAGGTCCGGGACGAAACGCGTTTTCTTCGATCGGGGTAATACGTTCAACCGATTTTCGAACAGGCTGTCCAAGATTAGTTTGGCGGGCAGCAAACCGGCGGTTTTGGAAATCGACGCATCAAGGCGTGAACCGCGTCATTTACGAGACCGTAACCGAACAGGTTCGGTGTTATAGGACATATGCTATAAACCGCTTATCTCTACTAGGATCTCACAGTAAGATGCAGCAAGTAGTTTACTGGGAGACAACTCTGCTTTATTTGCGTTTCTGTTTGTTCTTTTATACTAAATTTTGGGAAGAAGTGGGGGTTCTTTCCCTTGGCTCGACGAATAGAAAAACTGGGCGTCTTTATCTGTTTTATGGAAAAAGGGTGGGCTTATCTTAGGCAAGGGTTCTTATGGTTAAGAGGGTTCGCTCGTTAGCGGAAAAGATGGTGTCGGGTGTTGGTCCTATCTTGCGATGGGGTGGTCGGTTTCTAGGAATTTAGAGTATGACAGAATGTGCTCATTTAAGTGGCGACAGTAGATTTCATCCGGAATCAGTCAGTTGTGTATCGGCGATTGTGGATCGTATTAGTAAATATCAGAAGGCCAGTAGTAAATGAATCATGATGTTAGCAAATAAAAATGTTTATATCTCAGAAATGGTTGACCTTTTGACCTATGTTTACTAAGTCTTTCTTATTCAGCACACTGTGTTCTATACACCATATAAATATTGAGTGGTGTTTTTTTAACACCCTGTGTATAATTTATATTATAATATACAGGATGAGGCACTAACTATTGCCACCTACAATAACTCCGAAAGTATGATAGTAGCAAAAAAGTTTTCGAAACAAAAGATCTTTATCTTAATCTTTTCTTCCTAGGTGGACTGGCTACAGAGATGTGAAGGTCACCTTTGTTTTTTTTTAAATAGAATGTTATGTTTTGGTACCTGCATTCGGATAGCGAATAGACGAATCCAACGAGGTGCAACATTAAAGTCTTTGAAGGTCAGCAAAGGTCATTTATGACAAAAAAGGCGAAATAAACTTGCTTTTACAGAAGGTGTTCAAAGTGATTGCCATTGGTATCAATGCAATACTGCAATTTTCTTATCACTAATTGATAAGAGTAGTTAGTAGTAGTAGTAGCAAGTAAGAGTAGTTCTTATCACTAATTGATAGGATTGAGTAGTATTTTCTATCACTTGGACACTGGATAATTCCCGACCCGACCTGAGCGTCGGGTTTCCCGAGATTTCGGATTCTCGCACAAACCTGACGTCAAGGGGTTAAGAAAGCCGAGGCGAAAATTGTCGCTAAAGAAAAAGTTATTTTAAATGACCTTAGGAACCATCCCTTTCAAGGTTTTCCAACATTTTTGGAACACCCTATATCAATTATCTTACAGTTTTATCGCGCCTAAAAATATATGTTTGAAATACACCAGTTTAGTAAATTATAGTGTAGTAGTAAATAATTTCTCTTGAAGTAATCTTATCAGCAATGTTATCATTGTATGTATACATTGATAACAAGTCATTTTTCCTAACACAAAGTATGGTTTTTCGTAGTCTCTTGTACTTAGCGCCACTCGTTTCCAGTAAACCGCGTTAATGGTCTGTTTTTAATGTCCGTATTTTTTTACTCCATTCTTATATCAATATTTTTAAAAGATTCAATTCATCATGACTCGTTCATTCACTTGACGTATAACGTAAATTGATAATCCCATTACCAGACTGACACGCGTTACAAAACAGTCCGCTTGAACTTTTATCTATTTTTTTCAAGACAATAGCATTCCATGCAAACTCTGTATCTCTGGGTACGTCATGCTGACACACAGTTTGCTCATTTGCTTATCTATTTAGTTACCATCGGTAGTAGCTGTAAGATTAAATTTCCTAATCTGACAATTCGACTTCCGTGAGACGATGGAAATCTAATCATATCGTATACTCTGCAGTTGACAAAGACGTAATAATATCTCCGCGTATATGCGCGTCGAGCGACAGTCCTATTTAGTTAGTGTTGCCAGATAAGCTTGCCTTCCCCTTCTGCGACACCAACCGCCACGGCCCGATCATGGGACGCATTTCATCTCTGTCGTGCATGTGCCACAATATCACGTGACTAATCTGGTACTGACAGAGAGAGGGTAACTTTTTTCCCCTCAAAAGTCCCTGAGTTATAGGTCATATGTATGTACTCATGGGAAGATTGGGTGTAACACAGCCAATTTGGTAAGATAGCCAGTCCTATTTTTATTTCTATTGATAACTCAATTTTATTTGGTGTACAATATACAAGGTGTCCTACGCAACTGTCGCGACGATTTCTCGGGCACCTCCGGTAGCCAGATAAAGAAATGATTGGGACAAATTACTTTTTAGTAGAATTAATTACATTAAATGTGTCGACACTCGAGCAGGATAAACCACCGATAACCTTTTGCGAAACAGAATTTAACATAATCACTTATTATACAGTACTTAATAATAATACAATAATAATACATAATAATAATACACACTTTGTCGTTCGTTCTACTCAAAATGTTAACACTCGCGCAGAACAAATCGTTGATATTCGTAAGAGGTCGCGAAGTGGCTTCCTCCGTTTACCTCTATCGAAAGATTAAAGCGAAGTCCTTCTGGCCACCACGGCAACCGTGGGCTCGCGGCTCCTACCACCCTTCCTCGTCGGTAACAGAGTTGGGCAAAATATTCATCTAAATAAAAATGTCGAATAACGAATAAAAGATACAAAAATTTTTATTCGTTATTCGAATTTATACGCTCTTCGAATAATGTTTTCATCTTTTATCTGTATCTTTTATTCGAAGGCTTTGAATAAGTCTTCGAATAACTTTTGCCAGCTTGATTAAACGGCGACGGGGCCCGACGATCACTGAACTTGAAAGACCAACGACAGACCAACAGCATACATTGTAAGCAGCTGGGGAATCAAGCATGATTGATAATTTAAACTCTTATATTTTTATGATACGAATAATATTTTTAATACGAATAAGTTGTTGAAATTATCCCAATGAAAATGAGTCCAAACACGACATCATTTGGACTATCTTTAATAAAATTGTCATTTTTATCATAATATTACGAGTTTAAATTCATTTTCAACAGGAAAAGCACCTCAATTCACTCGTAATAATTTTATGAGGGTATATTGAAAAATCTAAAAGTTTAAACTTTCATTCGTGTGTGATTCCCCATCTGTTTACATTGTATGCCGTTTGTCAGTCGAAAGTCTGTCACATGCGACTGACACATGGTCTTACCTTCGCATCGTAAAATAATCCTAGATCGCTGCTATCAGCGTCCTTACCACGTGGCCTCCATACACGTGGTTTCCAACCATGCGACTTCCATGTTTCGCGATAGCGACGAGAACCCCCACTGCGGGAGGCTCGCAAACACAATAAACTCTCGCTCTCCCCGCGACCCCTTGTACAATTATAATTCACAATTTGTATTTTAACGTACTATGTATTAGGTGGACCGGAAAATAATGTCGTTTCTTTACATTAAATTCAAACAAATACATTTTCAACAAGTTTTTATTTTTAATCAATGATGTAATCATTCTCGTTATCAACAAACTTTTGCCATCTAGTGTGCAAATAAAAAAAAATAAGACAAAATTAAATTTAAAAAATAAATAAATGTACGAACATCTAATGCACTTGGATAAACATCGCAAATGTTTTTGTTAACAACCTTTTGGTACCTCTTCTGGTATTTGACTGGCCAGTTCACCCAAAACGGCAAAAAAATTCAAGATTTAATTGTTTACAAGGAAACAAAACACTTTAACCTTAAGATGTCTTTGGCACGACTTTGAAATATACAATGAGCTGATAAATGATAAACAAATATTGACATGCACAGAAACGACATTACTATTCGGTCTATATAATACTTACCTTAACGCGAATATCATTATTTAGAAATACAAACTCACACACATACACAATCTATTAATTCTATTCGGTCCGCAACAAAAAGAATTACGTAATTTACCTGATAAAAATTGTGGGGTCCAAAAGTTTTGTTTCTTTAATTTTGTTGAAAAGAAGAAGGATTAAACAATATTATCATTTTGCATATAAACTGTGCTCATTTCACTTCACGTTGTTTTAAATAGGTATAATGTCACCGTTTAAATAGATATTATGTAAATGTAAACATATTCAAAACCAATTAAATGTAACCTAGTAACAATTACGTACTAATTTACAATGAAAATGTATTCACGTGTATTTAACTTAGTTGGCAACAGTATCTACGTAACCGGTATTTAGTCTTAATTTAACTTCCCTATTGCTCGTAACCAATGCATAATAAAAACAAAACAGTTATCATAGTGACGATTGGTACGAAGAGATATCGAGATTACTGTTAATACTGCTCCCATTTGCGATTTATATGTATGCACACCATCTAGTAAGCCTATAAGGTGAAATGCCCTAAGTGTGAACAAGCCAAAAGTGATGTCTAATTGAATATTTATAGTAAAACCAATAATTAAGAGATTAAATAATTATTTTATACATATGTATAATATATCCCTACCACTACCCACTAAAACTCCCCCGCCGAAGGCCCATGGACCTTGTTACGTCGTAGGTTCTATTACTTTTTAAGAGAAATTCTACGTATATAGATTCAAGATAAAAATGCTTTATTAACACTTTGCTTATGAATTGAAAAATCTTAGTGACCTTTTCTCACGAGTCGCAATTTGTATCTGTTCCGGCTGGCCCGGGGTCCGCTCGCGTCCTCCTCAAAATCGTAAGAATGGCAGTGGGGATAGTACTCTCTTGGGGGAAAAACCATCCCCATTCGCTGTCCTTACTCGAGGGAGGAGTCTTTCGAGACATTCCCCGTCGGTAGAGGAGAAAGTCCACCCTCGAGCAAGATGTGTAGAATATGCGGGTGGGGACCGAGAAACGGACCCAGAGCAGAGCGGCGAAATAAAATAACGTGGCAAAAAACCCAAGTGTCCAACACAATATTAATGTCTTTACGACCTCCTGTCCCAAGCGGACGACGACCATCGAGCTCGGGAACAATGCCTTGGTTGAAAAGCGCTACAATCTTTAAGTCCCGAACCCGATGGTCCAAGGGCATATATTTTGCAATATATTGTTAAAACAATTCTTTTTTCTGTTACAGCTGGTTATTAACATTTTTCATGTGCTGAGGAGTTGAAAAAAAATTATTTAAAAATGACTGGCATCGAAATCTTTTGTGGCATCGTCATAGTACTCTTGCTGTTTTATTATTATTCAGTTGCAAATTACAACTTTTGGAAGAAGCAAGGTGTTCCTGGACCTAAACCAATTCCACTTTGTGGTAACATTGCACCAATATTATTCGCGCAGGCGTCCGCGGGTGATTGTATACAAAGCATTTACAATAAATATAAAGGTGAGCCTGTGGTTGGCATATATTTGAGGAGAAAACCAGCTTTACTTATAAGTGACCCTGAACTCATCAAGATAATACTTATCAAAGATTTCGCGAAATTTTCGGATCGTGGAATAAATTTTAATGAGGTGGTGAGTGTACAAATTGAATTTACATTATAATATAGCAATTTAGTTATTAAGCCTTTTAAAAAATTACTTCATATTTTCGAGAGCCTTGTTATATAATAAAAAAAGGATTTATTGTTTTATGCATCAATAAGACTGCAATGAAATTTGGGTTAGTTATTGGGTTTTGAACATCACACGTGAAGTCCATAGTGACTCCGATAATTGATCACACACACTTTAGATCAGAATAACTTTTTCATAAATGGACCAAACGCCTTCAATTTTTCTGTAAGGCCAGAAGGATTAGTTTAGTAAATAACGTCCAACAAACATGTTGAAAGAATACATTTGGTCGGAATTGTGAAAAGAAAATAGTAAAAGTGATTATTACGACTTTTTAAAAGATGTGTTATGTAGACTCTTATAAGTGTTGCGACGCAGCCGCTTACCCCAACCGTTTTATTGTTTTAAAAATACATAGTTTTAATGGTAGACTAAGCGCGCGAATTTGGCCACCATGTGGTCCCCTAAAAAGGTTCCTGCAGACCCGTCTAGGGACGGTTCCCTTCCAAGCCCCTCAATTATACGAATTTACCTGCTTACATTTATGGTGTAGCGACAATAGATTCTCGAAGCCATGGGACATAATTAGTTAATTTCTTACCTTTTTCTATCTTGGGCCTGACCCATCTGCTTACCAGCCCTCATCGTTTCATTCATCGAGTCTTTTTATTGCCAGCATGCTTGCTAAGTCCGAAGCGCTTCAGGAGTTTATTGCCTGCTACGCTCATCGTCCGAAAGCTGAAGAATTGTACATTCGACAACACCCTCACATCCTTCAGTACCTGCAGTACCTAGGAGTGAAGGCATGGGCGTTACAATTGGCCTTCACCTCTAGACCAATCACCAATCGTTAACACAGTTTTCTACCCCTCCTCCTAGCTCACATCCTCCTCGTTCAGAGGAAAAATAAAAAAGACCGGTAGATCGCATTTAACCTCGACGCGTAAAATATCGCGAAACCAAAAGCATTCAAACTTCGCAAAACTGTGCCGTATAAGAATTGTAAGACACCGAGCGCGACTGTGTCTCTTGACCATTCGAATCAAATAAAGCACTGTAAATCAATTTGTCGTCTCAATCAGATCCGACTTTCGTTAGTTCGAAATCGGATCGGAGCCAAACACGGTGCCAGACCACGTTTGAGCTCAACAATAAGTTATATGCTTATGCAAATTTCATCGAAATTGGTTAATTGGTTTACGAGTTATAAACGATCAAATGTGGTGAAAATGGCAATTTTTCATGATTTTCGACCTATAAATGCTATTTTTATCACATTTGAATTCTGAAGCCTTATATACGTTTCTAGTATTTTATGAAAATATAAATTCTCTTAACATACTTGTTTGTTTCAGTTATAGCTAATATTTGGATAATTTTGTAACTTCTTAGGGTCAATATTTCTCTTATACTTCATAAGTAGACAACGGATGTTTATGCAAAACCAAAATTGTCTACGTGAATTGAAACAATCTGGAGTAAAACAGGAATTTATTTTCTTTCTTTATATGTTTAATAAGTTGAAAATAATAATAATAGTATTTTAATGATTTTACTGTTTTAAATTACATCTACTCATTTTTTAACTGTCTTTTCGTAAGAGTATCTACAAGGTGTCCCAAAATTCCTTCAACTCTCGGAACTGAGAGGTTCCTGAGGTGATTTGAAGCAATATTTTCCTTTGCAAAAATGGCCGCCGCGGCTTCGTTTGGAAGTTATTAACGAAAAACACGGACCAATTAGAGGGCAGCTATAGTGAACGGATTCCGGCTCGATAACAGGTCCTGTTGAGCGTTGCGTTGCCATTGGACGAGTTAGAGTCTGTCCGCTGTAGCCACGCTATGATTGGTCCGCGTTTTTCGTTAGTAACTCCCAAACGAAGCTGCGGCGGCCATTTTTGCAAAGGAAAATGTTGCTTCAAATCACCTCAGGAACCTCTCATTTCCGGGAGTTGAAGGAATTTTGGGACACTCTGCATAATTATCCGTTGTAAAGATTTCAATTTTGATGATAGAAGCAGCTCAAAAATATTAAATAGTCAATTATGTAATTATTTTATTATTTCACTTAATAGTCGATTTTCTTAACGCAGGCGGAACCACTTTCGCAACATTTGTTCAGCCTAGAGGCGAAAAGATGGCGACCGTTAAGAACAAAATTCACGCCAGTATTTACAACCGGCAAACTGAAGGAAATGTTCGGTATGATTATCGAATGCGTTAACACACTTGACAAAAATTTGGAAACAATGGTAGCAAAAGGAGATCCCATCGATTGCCGTGAATTGGCATCCAAATACAGTACGGACGTCATTGGCACTTGTGCCTTTGGAATCAACATGAATGCTATGTCGGATAAGGAATCGCAATTTCGTCAAGTGGGGAAAGAGTTCTTCAACACGACGTTAGACCGGGTGATAAGAAACAGGCTTAGGGATAGTACACCAAAGTTGTACACATTACTTGGTTACATATTACCGTATTCCTATGGCACAAATTTCTTTATGAACACTGTTTTGGACGTGATGGAACACAGGAAGAAAAATAACATCTTTAGGAACGATTTCATAGACGCGTTGATAGAAACTAAGGCGCATCCTGAGAAACTAGGAGATATCGGTATGTAACATTAATAATATTGTTAACGGCGAACATCTGTTTGGTTCTGTCTGTATCATATTTGCATTTTTTGATATTATCACATTAGCACAGTGGTTTCTAGACTATATGTTATTACCCTAAAAAAAATACAGTAATCGCTCGTTCGTTGTCCAAAGGCTGGGGCGCAGAATGGACAACGAGCGCGGAGGGACACGCTTTTTGATTTATGTATGATTGCGTTTTATCTACACCGCGCCGACCGCGCCGAGCGAAACTTCAATAGAGAGCCGAACATAGAGAAGGACAGAAGAAATACGGATCGCATTACCGAAGCGTGTCGCCGTCGCCGGCACAGTTTAAAGGCCCGCGTGTTCTCACAATGTAATGCCAATTAAAAATGCTTTATTTTGCATTATTTTTTAATGGGACTTTTACTGGCTTGTTTCTGGCATTTTTCTGATTAGAACAAGACCAAACACGATATAATTTGGCCCATATTTACTCTACATGTGAACTGTGCCGGCGACGGCGACTGTTCACGTCTCTTTCTTTCCAATACGCTGTTCGGCGTTGCCTTCGAAACTTTCAACATCGATAAAACCACTTAATACAGTTCAAATTATATCGTGTTTGGTGTCATTTTAATAAGAAAAATGCCAGAAATATGGTAGTGGAAGTTCCATAAAGAAATAATGAAAATTAAGAGATTTGTAAAATCGTTTCCTCGAGTCAATGTAGTGGTGTTCACACCGATATACCCGAGCCGAGATCAATCGCCGCCGCCCTGCGGAGCGACTCGGCGTTGACAGGCGGTGGAGTGGGTAGGCACAGGACAACGAACGCAGCCAAGATTTTGGACAACGAACGAGCGATTACTGTATACTTTTTAAAATACGCCCTCCCCACCCGTTAAACTTCACCTTAGCACCATAGAAATATTTAAGATTTTTCTATATAATGCTGTAGATTTTGAGGAGAAAATGCCAAAAATTCAAGTTTTGATGTTAGGAATTCCTTGGTTTAAAAGTTATGCGTGTTTAAAATTGATGTAAGAGCGTCGCCGTCATGCCATGTTGGTATGTACTCAGTGTCGTGCGTCATCTAACGAGCGAAGACGCTAGGCTAGGTAGTACCATAAACACGCATGTAACGTCGATAACATAGATTTGTAAGTGTAGGTTTATACTTTGTCACAATTAAAGAAAATATTCTAAGGGTAGCACACCGAGTGGATTTGACCCTGACGGAGTTGATCGTTACACTATAGTCGTGCGAATGATTAATAGACGAAGCTAATTACTAATACAGTAATTCATCCATAACTGTCTATACCGCGGGTATGGCCAAACACAATTAGCGTGAAGGGATACTATTCTTTGACTTTTGCCGAACGTAGAACAGGACACCGAAGCTCGAGAGGCCTCGGCCGCCGAGCAGTGAAATCCGATACCGGGTCGGGTGTATCGGTGTGAATCACTTCTAATCTAATGACAAAACTTCTTTATTTTGTATTATTTTTTTATGGAACTTTCACCAATATATTCGTGGCATTTTTCTAATGAAAATGATACCAAATACAATATAATTCCGATGATATTTACCCGTGTAAGATTCGCGAATTGTCCCGGTCAAGAGAACTGACTTGAATTATAAAGGACCATATACATATCTGTATATGATCCGAATTCTGTCGTGTTTGGTATCATTTTAATCAGAAAATTGCCACAAATATATTAGTGAAAGTCTCGTGAAAAAAATAAGTAATAATAAAAAAGTTTTTTTATTGGCATTACTTTGTGAGGACACGCGGGCCTTTGAACTATTCCGGCGACTGCGACTATCCACGTATCTTTCTTTCCCATACGCTGTCCTTCCTTGCATCCGAAACTTTCATCGTCCATTACACGGGTAAATATCATCGGAATTATTTCATATTTGGTATCATTTTCATTAGAAAAATGCCACGAATATATTGGTGAAAGTTTCATAAGAAAATAATGAAAAGTAAGGAAGTTTTGTCATTGGATTATTAGTGGTCTCTTGGTCTCACACCGATATACCCGATCCGGTATCGGGTTACATTGCTCGGCGGCCGAGGCCTACTGAGTTGCATGGCCCCTCACGGGGTATGCCCCTCAGTGGAATGGGTAGGCGACTAGACAGTTATCGTTTAGACATTTTAGACAGTTATGGATGAATTACTGTATTTTCGACCGATAGATGGTGTGGGTCTAAGTTTATTGCCGATTTTTATTGTAATATTCGGCAGCGTACATATCAGAAGAAATGCTTCCACACAGAAAAAAGATATCTACATCGGAAAGTGTGCCCCCTGATATAGTTTAACTTTTGTTTGGAACATTTTTTAGTATCATCAATAGTTTTGGAGATATTCGACTGCATCGATTTAAATCGGACACCCTGTATTTGCCTATCTCATTGGATTTCAACTAGTTGTTTTCGTAAAATAGTTTTCCCGAAGAAATCGTTACAAAGAAGCTAATGCAGAACTTCCATTTTTTTCTAGAATTGACAGATTCCCTGCTCGCAGCACAAGCATTTGTCTTCTTTCTTGCTGGTTTTGAAACATCATCATCAACAACCAGTAATGCACTTTACGAATTGGCCTTGAATCACGACATACAGGATAAATTGCGAGAAGAGATCAATGAACATTATCAGACTAATAATAATGAATGGAACTACGAGAACATAAAAATGATGCCAATTTTAGATGCCGTATTTAAAGGTTCGTATCGCATCGGAATTTTTTAATCAAAGAAAATTAGAAAAGCTTCTTGCGCGTGTAATGTTTACATTACAAAAGTTGTGCGACGTAAACACTAGAAAAGCTGTAGCACTATTTCTGACAGATAATTCTATGTTCCAAAAATTGTTTAATGCGTATGCCTATAACCACGGCCTTCCAAAGTCAAGTATAAAAAATCGTTTCCTTGAAGTTTCAATATTGCTATATTCCTTTAAAAATTATGTATCTCGGATTTTTCCAAATATACATATTATCCATGGATGATTACTACTATACGATTTTATTTCGGAAGTTTGAATATGTAAATCGTAGAATTCAAACGTGAAAGCAGACTCGCCAGATTAAAATTTGTGTCCCCACTCTACTTTTCCCTTTTACGATGCTATTCTGTGCAGTTTCGCCGTGACCCGGTCACGTAACTTGTTTCGTCTCTGTCGTACATGTGTCACAATGTTACGTGACTAATCCGGTACTGGCAGAGAGAGGGTAACTTTTTCCCCTCAATTCGTGCTCCCTCCTCTCATCCGGCAACTCTGCGTGTGAGCGCAACGAATACTTAATTTTCTCATCGTGTCTTTTATTATTGCAGAAACACTAAGAAAATATCCACTACTGACAGTTCTCAGTAGAAAATCAGTCGAAGACTACACTTTCGAAGACATCAAAATTTCGATCCCGAAAAATACAACTGTGCTTATACCTGTGTTCGGAATACACAGAGATCCAAATATTTACCAAAACCCTGAAGTCTTCGATATTGATCGATTTAAGGGTGAAGCAGCGTCGAAGATACATCCAATGCACTATCTGCCATTTGGTAACGGCCCCAGGAATTGTATTGGTATGTAAACTTCCATTCTTAATTATTTTTGACGTGTCACACAGTTATTGCAAAATTTTTGATATTTTCTGTAATATCGTACAGGGTGATTCAGGTATTGTAATTGTGCCACCTAAATTATTCGTAAATTTTGTGGTATTCGTTGTTGGTTGTAGGATTAGCATGCAATGTAATAATTAATTTTTTCTATTTTACTTTTTTATTGAAATATAATATTTTGATTCAGCTTTTTTTATTGTAAAGGATAGATTTTAATCTTGTGGTTGAAGAGAGACTCGAATTCTTAATAAAAAAGACTATCAGGATATACAGGGTGTCCCAAAACTCCTGCGTAAGCCGGAAATAGGAGGTTCCTTGGGTCATTTGAAGCGACATTTTCCTTTATAAAAATGGCGTCTGCGGCTTTGTTTAAGAGATATTAACGAAAAACACGGACCAATCAGAGCGCGACCTAGAGCGGCGAGCCGGGAGGCGAGCGTTGTCGGTACACCGCGATGTCGCAACAAACAAGAGTTTCTCGATTATGTCCCCGATTTCAATGAGCTTTGGATATGTTGTCAAGACTATGATTCTGAACAACATTTCCCTTTAGACTTTTTGCCTTGCGGTTTTAGTTTACGATATATTTGTAAAAACTTTTAAACTTGGTCATTGAAATCGGCGAGGATCCACATCATTTTTACCGGAAGGAGAGAAGAAGCAGAAACTGATTAGATTAGATTAAAAACTCACTTATTCAGCCGTAAATCCATTTGCTGCTTCGAAATGTGTGTCACTGGGTCATTCGGTGACGAACTGCACAGATGTCTTCAGGTGTACGACAGTACCGAAAGCCAAGGTTTGTACGGTCAAGTCAACGCACTGCACCGCACACTGATTGGTCCGTGTTTTTCGTTAATATCTCCTAAACAAAGCCGCAGACGCCATTTTTATACAGGAAAATGTCGCTTCAAATGACCCAAGGAACCTCCTATTTCCGGCTTACGCAGGAGTTTTGGGACACCCTGTATTATATGGGGTGAAAAGCTTACTGACAATAAGATATTCTCTATGAATCACTTTAATGCAAGTAATACTCAGAATGTTCTTCATTGGACTTAATACATTTACGATCGAAAAGTGCAAGTGCTACAATGAAGTGTTGCTTGAGATATAGCATAATAGATAAATATCTCAATAAAAAGTATAATATCATTAAGTATCACAATAACTATTAATTTCTGTCTTCAACCATTCAATCATTGGATTAAAACTTATCCTTTACAATATTGAAACTCAAGGTGATCATTATATCTTGATGATAAAAACGAGAACAGAGAACTACTATTCGACGCGACGCGACGCACAGTGGTCGGAAATCGCCAAAACGTGGCCAAAATAGGAAGGAGTATTCCAAATTAGTTCAAAATTGATACTCTGAAGTTTTTCGGGTCGCTGATTTTGTACCTGATGTCAAAATTACAATACAACAAAATGGTGGATTCAATATGGCGGATGCGTAACACAAAAAATTATTGGACTCTCTCGAAAAGTAGTATTCCCATATTTTTCGTGCTGTCGAATATGAATCTGATGTAAAAATTATTATTATGAATAGTACTTACTTCCAGGAACAGCATCCATTGCACACAAAAAAATTCACTTCTCTTAAAATTGTAAGCTTCACACTTGTTTTTTGGAACCGTAGTTCCCTGCACGAAAACTGCGTGACGAAGGAACGCGATATTTATACTCCTACCATTTGGCAGGTATACATGGTAAGACCTTTATACTTTGCATTTCCCATAGAGTCATTACCTGAGTATCCAGTAAGACAAGGGCCATACGCCTAACCGAAAATTCATTTTTGGCATTTTTTTTTCTTTCTATACGCCGGATTTTTAGAAAAAGCGATAGGAGTAGCAATGTTCTTGCAAAAGTGTTGGGAGAATACTCGGATGAATAAATATTGGAGGTAAAGAAAATTGCCGTCGTAAATAAATCTAATAAAAATTTGTTGAGCATAGAGGAATTAGAAGGCTTGGTTATAGATTTTGAATTAAGGGTCACGTCGTGCCTTCGAAGATTGGGCCCGAAAAGAAGGCCTAAGCTGGCGGAAGAGCGACAGTCAGAGGTCGGATAGAATGTGTGTAAGAGTGGTAAGGGAATCTCGTTACTCTGGGACTGAGAGCTTAGTACGATGTTGTTGGGTAGATTTTTTCATGCACCCAATTGTTTACATATAATTTAGGTGGCACATTTAGCTGAAATATAAGTATTGTTTTAAGATTGATGTTTCAAAAATGTATTTATTTTTCGCCAGCTGTATTTTATGAGAAGACATCATGCAATACAGATAGCGATAATGATGATTTTTTTGTTTGTATCTTTTAAAATGAAGCCATACGACGTTTGATACGAGAAGAGTTATCCAAAATGTTTAACTTTACCACATATGTTAAGACGCTATTGAAATCGACGTGGTTAAAAGCAATCGGTCCCTTTATGTTTGAATGATGTGCGTATTACTGTAAATGAAAAAACATTCAATTTTGTTGTTCGTTTTATTAATGAAAATGTTTAAAAATGTTTATGGTATGCAATTTGAAAAATGTAATGAAAATTCTTGGTAAAGATTTGTATCGCTATTATAATTTTAGTGTTTAACGTTGTATGCACTTTATCACCGTGTAAAATGAAAATATTTTAATCATACCTATTTGTTTTTAGGTGGACGTTTCGCAATCTTCCAAGTGAAAATTGCGCTGATCAAAATAATTCACGGTTATAAGGTCGACGTATGCGAACAAACTGTCATCCCATATCAAATCAATCCGCGCGCCGTTTTCTTAACTCCAAACCATACTATAACTTTGAAAGTAACGAAAATTCAAGCTTAAGAGTTTAGTTCGTTATTTTAACATGTTATGGGCATATGAAAGTACCTTATTGTAATATTATAAGTTATTATTAGTAAGTATGTAAATTAAAGTTATCATACGATATGGACAGAATCCACAGCGTATTTGTTTTATAATTGATCGATATACATACATATAGTGACTCTAATAATTGATCACACACACTTTAGATTAGAATAATAAGGCTAGAAGAATTAGTTTAGTAAATGATGTCTAACAAACATGCTGAAAATATACATTTGGTCCGAATTGTGAAAAAAAATTGGTAAAACTGATTATTACAACTTTTTTATCTGGGCGAATAACGGAATTTTAAAAAACGTGTTTTGTAGACTCGTGTAAGTTATATGCTTGCTGCAAATTTCGTCGAAGTTGGTTAAATGGTGTAGGAGTTATAAACGATCAAATGTGGTAAAAATGACAGTTATAAGCCTAAAATCGTGAAGAATTGCAATCGTTACCACATTTGATCGTTTATAACTCTTATACGAGTCATAAAACACATGTTTTAAATTTTCGTTATTGGCCCAGATAAAAAAGTTGTAATAATCACTTTTTTTCACAATTCCGACCAAATGCATTTTTTGAATGTGATTGATAAACATCATTTACTAAACTAATTTTTCTAGCCTTACAGAAAAAATTGAAATCGTTTGGTCTGGGTTAGGTCCATTGGTCCATTTATAAAAAAGTTATCCTGATCTGAAGTGTGTATGATCAATTATCGGAGTCACTGTATATGAGTAAATAGGACCATTTTTTAAAAATGATAACTGAACAATTTTTAATTTTTCGAAATTCGCGTATAAAAATATGTATCGACATATACCATTCATTAGTGATAACATTCAATAAAAAACATGTAAATAAAGTTTTGTAAAACATTACTTCCTCTTCACTGATTTATTGATTTCTTGTACGATACACCGAATTTTGCTACATACTGTCACGGCGGTTGTTCCGTCGCGCAGGAACAGTTCACGTGTGTTTCCTTCGGAGATTATTTGTGGCACGTTCGTGACTGAGAACAATCAAACTATTGGCACTCGGCGACCAGTCGAGATATCTGCTAGATGTTTGGTTTTCTACAGTTTCGAGTGTCATAAATTTCGTCCCTCCGAAGGACCGCCGCGACCGTTAAGAAGGGTCAAATTACCGAGACCCCTTGTCGACCGAGTTAGCTATGCATCTCACTCCTCCTTCTGAAGATCTCATTCAGAGCCACGGGAAGGAGGCCTAAACAGTCAAAAGTGCGCTGATTGGGAAATGCAACTTCGGCAGGAACCAATCAGTGCATTTTTCTGTCTCATCGCGATAGGACTGGAAGTCGAGTTCACTCAGTTGAGCTCTACGCTCCAACGCCGTGACACTTTCCAGTCTTCGGGTAGACAAGTACAACGCACGAGCCGTTGTCTTGTCTAGTATTCGTAGTAATTGTGACGTTTTGTATGCGGTGTTTTGGTGTCCAGCGATTAGGATAACCGCACTAAATTCCGCGTCGAATCTTCCATAATCTCTCGCGTGCGGTAGCGTATAAGGGAGGACGTGCTAGATTAGCCTTACTGACGAGTCCACTAGCAGGTCCGGGACGAAACGCTTTCTTTAACGTCTGTTAATGTAATTATTTCCGAATCGAACAATTATTGTCTTTTGTAATCACGTAACGTCATTGAACTAGCTGCCCAATATTAATTTGGCGCGTACACGGTCCACCCAGGACAAACGCGATCTCCCGACAGCTCGAAATTTGAAGTGCAGTTCGGGCGCCAGGCACTGGAAAAGTGCCACGCTATACGCGCGACAATCTTCGGATTCAGGAAAAATGAATCTGAACGCCGAAAACCCGGAAGATGCGAATAAGAGAGGAACGCGACGGGACGGGAAACTCGGACACGGAAATAGCGGAGATAGCCTTCGCGGTGTTACGAGCCAGGGCCGTGAGCAACGCGATAGGCCGGCGAGGGGTTTATTCTCTTTTTGGAATGAGGATTCAATTTGTTAATTACGTGCGCGGATGAACCCAATGCAAGATTTGGGAGCCGCTAGGATTATAGATGTCGAGGACGAACCTGACGCGAAGTCAGGGAGCCTCTAGGAATCGAATCAAACGCA
>CM052222.1:1087957-1130499 GCA_028454225.1 Lasioglossum leucozonium
GTTTTTAGCCCGTGAACAGCTAGAACGTCGATTTTACCCACTGTGCGGGCGCGACTCTGCCCATGCTGGTCACAGTGTCGCCAGATTGAAGCAATCGAGGGGAATACAGGTACTCCCTCTCTAATGACCAGGGTAATAATGTGACGGATAGTGGAAGGGGAAAAGTAGGAGAGTACGTGACGACCGTTTTGGCTTCATCTGGCGACACTGGCCGGTCACTCTTCCAGAGTATGCCGCACCGTGTCCACCTCTTCGGCGCAGTGATGACTCAGAGGTACTCTTATTGGAATGGTAATAAGTAGGTTTGACGATATATGAAACACGTGCACGACAGTGTTCGTTTATTTAACAAAAACGTACAAGCAACAATATTTAACAAAAACAAACGTTCAACGGCGGATTCGAAAGAGGACTAACGCACCGTAAACGTAACGGCAACCAATAGGACAAAACAAACGAAGAAAAAAAAACGAAAGAGGAAACACCTTAGAAAGTGAATACACAACGCGTGGGCGTACCGCGCACGCGCCATGGACACATGTAAACACGCCGAGCCACTTCAAGCATAAATTTTATCTCGAAATTTTCAACAACTCTCCGAAACAACCATGGCCGGAGAGCACCTCCATGAGGCGGATCAGGAGATAGGACCTGAGAATTTTCGGACCTACTCTTACGCTTAGGTTCAGGCGGAAACGGTCGACATTGGAGCTCACAAGGGGAGGCCGCCACCTTCGAGTCACCGATTGTGCTGAAACTTTTCACACTTGTAGATCTCGTTCTCCTGTTCACGAATGGTATATACCATTATAGGGGCAGATACTCAATAGTTTTCGAGATATTGATGATTAAAGTTTCATAGCTCCAGTATAAAACAGCATTTTGTCTGTATTGCGCGGCGTTAGCGTGCCAAGTTTTAAGGCGAATGACCAGTGTTCATATCCTGCTGACGAATGTATTTTTTTTTAAATTTTATTATGTTTTTCATTGTATATTTATATTATTAATTTTAATCGATTAAATTTCACGCATAAAATTGTATTTTGAATTATAAATAATTTTTAAACCAATGATACAATACGCATGGTTCGCCGTTGGACTATGCAACGATAGACTTGACGATATGACAAATACCACTGCTGTACATAACAACAACTGTAAGTATTCTATTATAACTATTCTACTTTTATTGGTAAATAAATACATGTTATTTATAATTCAAAATATAATTTTATGCGTGAAATTTAATCGATTGAAATTAATAATATAAATATACAATGAAAAAACAATACTGTTCTGTCGCGTAATGTTCATGTATCGCGACCTTTCGTCGATTGCTCGCCAAGTTAATATTAAGCAATTATTTATTAAAGGATCGGGTTGAAGGAAGCTAAGATTCAATGTTTCGCGTTTCGTCCCAGACTTGTCGGTGGACTCTTCAGTAAGGCGACCCGACAAGTCCTGCCTTAGACGCGCGCAGATCTCCGGTGGATCTGTACTGAAAAACTTCGACTCGCTCGAGACGTTTGCGAGAAAGTGGGACCTCCGATGAGCCGGGCAAATGTAGTTAAATCGAACGATGAAATCGAACTAAACTGCCACTTGTTGGTCCCGTCTCCGATGAGGTCCCCAATTTAGGCTCCTCGTGGATCGAGAGGTTGGCCTTAGTTGAGGAGGGGAAGACATCATGTATTGTGATGAGAGAGGAGCTGTTTTTTGATTGGTGCTGTCAACCTTCAGTTCCCAATCAAGACAAACGGTCAATGTTTCCCGCTAGTTCATGATCCGTCACCGATTCCTAGAGTATCCTCTCTGAGATTAGGTGCTCTTCAAGGACAAGTTGAGGTAGGTTCTGTTCTAATATCTCATTAACTACTAGGTTTAGGACGTATAAAGGTCAACACTTTTATACTCAGAATTTGATACTCTAACGATCTATATTATAAAAAATGGGACATTCTATTTATAAAACAGAAGGTGACTCTACTATCTCGTTAAAAAAGCAAGGTAATAAAAAACAGTTTGGCGGCAGCAGAAGTGGGTGTGAGAGAGAGGAGGAAAAGGAAAGGGAGCGTTTCATTCTAGACCCGTTCGAGGACTCATCGGTAAGGCTGTCTAGCGGGCCCTACCTCAGATGCTGGGATATTGGAATGCGGTTGAGGACGGCATATATAGGAATCGATGACGGCTCAAGAAAAAAAAACACTAGCGGGGAACGTTGACTGTTTTGTCCCTCCATTGGCGGGTGTAGGAGACAGCCACCACAACAGATTAGAGCACTGTAAACATTTTTTCGTAAAACGAATAACCTACGAGTTATTTTAAGTCGTCATGTTAGGAGACTCACCCTCTATACCGTCCACAACCGCCTTCCGATATCCCAACGTCTAAGGCCGCGATCACAGTGGACCCGATTTCGTCCGACGCGACGTCCGACTTCGGCCCACACGCACGAGCGTTTCCAGGCATGTGTTGCTGCCGGTACGGCCGATTTGGTGGAAACCAGAAGGGTCTCACAGACGGGCCTGCCGACACATGTGAAATGTCGGACATCGGACGAAGTCGGGTCCACTGTGATCGCGGCCTAAGACAGGACCGGGTAGATAGCCTTACCGAAAAGTCCTCTAGCGGGCCTAGGACAAAACGCCCCCTTTCCTTTTCCTTTTCTCTCTAACACCACTTCAGATTCCGCCAAAGCATCATGCACAGTTTACGCACAGTCCGTATCGAAGGTTGCTGTACAGAAATACACTGTTGCGGAAAGTCCAGCCGTAGCTATAATGTTAATTATACTCACAAAACGAAATTCACGCGAAGTCACGATGACTTTGCATAACAGTATTTGTTATTATCTACTTGAAGTACACGTATAACATTTGTTTGCTTGAACTTGCCTAAACGGAAGTGATAGCAATATATCTGTAACAATGCAGAACCATTTCATTTCCTTTAACCACCGTGATCGGCATTGCTTCCCACCAGCAATTGTATTTATATTAGACCACGTACACGGTGATTTTTATAAGGTGACCGATTGAGTTTCCTTCGAAATGGATAGACACGCGAAAAAATCGATTAAACGCAAAATGTTCTGTTCCAAAGAGGACTTCTTTTGATGTATACGTTGGCGTTCTAGGTGGAGGATCCTAGGTGATCTCAAGGTCAATTTAATTTTTTAAATGGAATCCTATATTTTTCGATCCATAGTCTGCTAGTGTCTTGTCCTTCTTTTAGAAAGTTTCTTAAAAGAAATATACGACAATAGAGACTCTTAAACGCCACGCGGACCTGACATATCTACCTTTTGCTGGGTTAAAGGTCAGACGACGTTTTCGAACAGTTACCCATGGATTCTGTATACCAATCTTGAGTAAAACCGGAACATGTGGTTTCCATAAATTCTAGTCTTACAGCGGCCTCTCTCGTATCCAGTTTTTCGTCTGACCACCCCATTGTTTTCGTAAGTGTGTTACAGTGTGCATTTTCGACACGCATAATGCCCTCCCTTAACTCTTCAGACAAATGTTGCGTAAAATCAGTGTCGTTCGAACCGCGGTATTGTTTCACTCAAGCTTCTAAATCTTGAATCCAATGAAGTCACGGATGCGTCGACTCCCGATACCGCCGATTTGTTACCCGCCAAAATAATATTAGGTAGCCAATATTGGGTTCAATGGTCGAAAGCGATTCACTGTCGTGACGGAGGAAACACGTTTCGTCCCAGACCTGCTAAAGGATTTGTCACTAAGACTAATCTAGCAGGTCCTGCATTAGACGCGTCAGATCTCGAAGGGACCTCGTGTGGTCAGATTGGCTTGTCCTCTGTGATGTCGTGTCGATCCCGAAACTGGGAATCTGCTCACGGATAGGTTGACGGTGAATGAGTGTAAGTTCAAACTCCGGAGAACACGTTCGAATACTTTATTTGTAACAAGAGGCAAGGCTCGGCTTGCTGGTTCTAAGTCAGACTCGGCTGTGCTTAGATGTAGTCGCGTATCTAGTCGAAACGATTCTGCTTTTCGTGAGCTCGCAGGTAATTGTGGAGGCTCGGAGGTAGGTGTGGTTTTTCGGGAAATTGTTGCAATTGGTTGAGAGGTGTGTTTTGGAAGATGGTGGAAGTGGTGGAAAATTAGAAGAAGTAGGAGTAGAGGTACATCTGGTGCGGGTGACTAGGGTTGTAAAACTATAAAATTTAGCACGTTAATGGTCGAAGGCCCAACACGTGGACGTCAGCTGAGGTTCCGCTATTTTTTGACCGTACCGATCGTCCTTTATGGGTTTATGATTAACATTTCCCTCAAGTAGGTATGACGGATGGTAACGGTCGTACGCTTGTCCCTTCGCAGAAAGTTTTACGACGTAACATCCTGATTGATGGACAAGGAAGACTAGTGATGCTAAAGATCTCGAATACGGCGATCTTGCACTATTGCCTCGAGTAGGTCTCGGTTCGAGAGGTCTGCGGATCAGACGTCGAACGGCTGGTTCTCGATCTCGAATGTGGCACAACTGGCTGTCTGGTCCCGGCTGTAGGACTAGGAACACTATTGAACGAAAGCTCTCGACTGCACAAAAAACTGGGATGCGTCAGCAAGGTGCAAGCGTGACGCTGAACTGCTTGAACTTGCCTTCTCGTCCTTTCGTGATATTTCGTGAGGACCTCTCTATGTATCGAGAAGACGTATCTCATGAGGATCGAGAGGATGTCCTCAAATTTGGGCATCAATGTTTTGACACTGATTGCCCTCCAGAACTGCACTGATTGGTTCCTCCCGAACGTTGTACATCGCAGTTCAATGTCTCATTCCAGTTATCCTGAACAAGACCTACCGTGGAGAAGGAGTGAGTGATACTTGACTCACTCTAAAGTCGACTCTCGGGAACTTGAGACCGTGCTTCTCGGTCGGGGATGATTCTTCGGAAGGACTAGATGTACGGCGCTTTATAATTTTTAAGGACATAAAAACTACCATACGGGAGATGTCTCAACTGGTCGCCAAATGTTGTAAGGGTGTTCTTAATCCTCGAAGAAGCTCTTTAGTCATGAACGCGCCACAAATAAAGTCCGAAGAAAAACCCTACATTTACTGTTTAATTGCGACGCGATGGAAGAGTAGAGAGAACATCTCCAGCGACTTGTAAATTCAAAGCTCATGGTTGCTAATATGTGGGTTTTTAATGAAACAAAATGAAAGTTGACTGCTACTATTGCAAGGAACAGGAGCCAAACAGGTATTTGATTCTTACTTTTTTGGCGGCAGATGAAGTGAATGTGAGAGAGGAGGAAACGGAAAGTGGGCATTTCGTCCTAGGTCCGCTAGAGGACTTATCGGTAAGGCTATCTAGCGGGACCTGCCGTAGACGCTGCGATATTAGAAGCTTAGCTCTGTTGGCGGTTGTAGGAGGCAGCCACCACACTTTAACCAATAATTTTAACAAGTTTAAAATAATACATTGGTGTTTTCAAATTATTTTAATCTCTCTGCTGTTTTAAAATGCATTCGCGCATTTTTGCTACAAATATATGAAATCCGTAGTCTAGTGATCCCAATACCTTCATTGTTGTGGTTTGTGCTCCAATACGAGTGATATTGCAATTGTTATTAATACATAGCTGTGTTGATAAACGTGAACAATGATCGTGATTGTACAATAATTTCACGGCATCTGTGTGAAATAAAAATACGATTTATTTTTCGAATGGAAAGTGAAACAGAAAGACCGGATCGTTGAATTGATCGCCCATCACTTAGGTTGTCGTATACCTACTGTCTGCCACCAGTTGTACAGTTTGTTGACTGGATTATACGTCCCTTAGTTTTCGGCAGTGTAGTATACCTGAAGTCAGCTGTGCAGTTCGTCTCCGAATGACCTCAGTGATACATTTTGAAATAGAAAGTGCATTTACGGATGAATAACTGAGTTTTTAATTCAATTAATTTCTACTCCTGCTCTTCTTCACTGCTTCATCGCGGCGCATACCAACGCAACGGTTCGCTCAGTGAAACGTGCTGTCCATGCTGATTGTGAGCCAAACACTCCCTACAACTCGAGCCGAGGCCGCGCTCTAATTGGTCCGTGTTTTTCGTTAATAATTCCTTAACAAAGTGGAGGCAGGTAATGTTGCAAATGGAAATGTCGCATCAAGTGACCTCCGCAACGGCCCCTTGCAAATAACTCCGCTTATCTTTTTACTGTTGCTTATTTCACTTACTTATTTTTTTCATAAATACATAAAATCTGCAATTTTGTCATGACTATATATGTAAAACGAACTGCACCGCCGGCGCATAGTCGTGCAACTTTAAGTGAAGAAGGTTTGGATACTATTGTAGGATTTCTCCCTGATTATTGTTTTCTGTTGTGAAGTGTGATTGACAAAAGTCAGGTATGTATTTTTATGTGCTACAAGACATTATTGTTTATATGATTTGTTACCTATGGAGAACAGATATCGGAAATTTACGATATCTGTTCGATATCGTATCTGGCAGGAAACGCCCTAGATAACCCTTCGTTAACCCGATCTACAGATCTAATAAAATAGAAGTTTTACGACGAAACACCATTTAAGTTGAGATTGTAAAAAATCTCGAAGACATGTGTTACGTCCCGGGTAGGTATTTCTAACCAAATATCGGTCTTCGGAGTCTACGAGTCACCGTGACGTAGAATGTGTCGCGATGTCCGCTGGCAGGAGGAAAAAATTCCGTGGTGAAGGTGGAAGACGCATGATCTGCTGGAGCCAGTCCGCAACAATTGTAACGTACGGGAAATCGAACGGCAGGATCCAGTCCGCCTCGTTTGAGATGTGAAATGGTATAGGAATCGCGATCGGCTGGATCCGAAATGAAAAGGCAGGTCTGATTAGACTTCGCGGTTTTGCAACACATTCATCCACATGCACGAGTGATCTGTTTTTCTCCCTTGATTCGCGGACACGTCCAAGGAAAACGATGTACGCGAGGGTTTAGTAAGAAGATTGAAGGTCAGAACACTGGAGCGTTCAAATTGTCCTCAATTTCATCACCGAGAACAGCTGAATAATGTTAATCGATATGGTGATTGTAGGTGAAAACTGAGTCGCTTTGAGGATTTCATTATCAAGGTTCTGTAAAGTTGTGAAGAGAAGCCGTGTTATTGTTGCGAAGTGTCGATTGCTAACGAAAGAGTGTTGTTGTTTCGAAGTGTCTATTTATAGTCAATCCTCGATCAACTGCCTCGGTGATTTCGACTCTTGGTGAGGCACGGTGACGTCGTAGACCCCCCGAGTGAGTGTAGAACCGTGCTAGTGGGGAGCGTGTGTATGTCACGCATGGATGACCGCGGTTCGGTGTTTACGGGGATGGGTTATGGTGGCGGACGTCACACATGTGATTTAAAAAAAAAACTGACACATGTCCTTTACTTTTTTGAGTGGGGCAAGGGCAAGGGCGTTACCATTTGTCTTCACCTCTAGACTATATCCTCCAATCACCACTCTTTAACACACTTTTCTACCCCTCCTCCTAGCCGACAACCTCCACGTCTAGAGGAAAAGTAAAAAGCTCAGGTCGCATCTAACCTCGACGCGTAGAATATCGCGAAACCGAAGTCTTGAAACTCCGCAAAACCGTGCCGTACAAGAACTGTAAGACACCGAGCGCAACTGTGTCTCTTGACCACTCAAATCGAATAAAGCACTGTAAATCAACATTTGTCGTCTCAACCAGATCCCACTTTCGTTACTTCGAAATCGAATCGGAGCCAAACGGTGCCAGACTACGTTTGAGCTCAACAAACTACAATTATCTTTGATGTTAAAAACAACATGAACGATTTTTTTTATTGAAATTCGATACCAGCTATTGGCCAATCTAATAAAATCAATTTTTCAGGAGTTTGCAGAAACTAATATTTGACTGCTAGTTGCTCAATAACGAAAACAATGACGAGTTATTTGGAACTTTTCTGCGTTGCGGTTGCTTTACTTATCGCCTTCTATTATTACCGGACCTCACATTATGATTTCTGGAGAAAACGTGGCGTAGTTGGACCAAAACCTCACCCGCTTTTCGGCAATCTCATGAATCTAGCCTTAGCAAGAATAAGTGCGGCAGACGCGACAGCGGAAATTTATAAGACCTACAAACACGAACCTGTGGTTGGATTGTTCCAAGGCACATCACCTATTCTTTTTCTAATTGATCCAGATATTATAAAGAACGTCATGATCAGGGACTTTTATTACTTTCAAGAACGTTCATTTTCGTCTCATGGACGGGTATGTATAGAATCAGGAAACTGAAAATGAAATTTTATTTAATTATGAAATTGAAGATTTCTCTCAACATTGTATTTAATATTTTTTTACTGAGCTCTAACTTTTTAATCAAAAATTCCTATTCCCTTAAAAAATATAACAATGTATCAAGTAATCTTGCACTGTTAAAAATATAACTTGTACCGAATACACCCCCAGCAGCACACGACGTCTTAAAGGCGTCCATTTTATGTCCATTTTTGGTCTGAAAGTCTTACGTCCTATTTCAGACGTCTTAAAAGAAGTTTGGATGTCTGAAATAAGACATCTCAAAGATGCCGATTTCACATGGAAGATCTGAAGTGACAATCTCTAGATTTTTACAGTACCAATATATTGTTATACATATCGTATAAAAAAATAAAAACCGATTTCTTTGACATTTTCTGCACGAAAAACTAAGCTAACCTTGACGTTGTTACATTTTATTTATTCTATAAGTCTATTAGGCACTATTAATTTTGATTCTGAAAATGTGGAATATGAATTTGAAAACCATATTTTTTAGTATCAATAATTTTTAAAGAATTTGAATGATTAAATTATCATTTTGGAATGCTAATAAAATAGAGTTGCTATAATCAAAACTGATTTAATGAATGTCAAATAAGATATGGTAGTAACGTAACTGTTAACAAAATATTGATAATACACTCTACGACAAAAAGATGGCACAAATGATTTATTCAAGGTTTTCGTCATTTTCACGAAATGAAGTAATGCTTCTTAGTGGTATATATACTTCAATTGCAAAATACAACTTTTAGTGTAAAAAATTGAAAGTAAGTACTACATACAAGAATAATAAAACATGAGTGCGACAAAATAATAATAATTTGTACTGGCAGCTATTTTGCTTTGGATTAATGAAATCAATTTTATATCATTAATAAGGCTGAAAATATCCCATTACGTAAGCATTCACAGTGAATTTATATTTTTTTATCCTTTTTTATGTTTATGGCCTTAAATGACTTTGAATGATTATATCATTAAATTGCCTTAAGAAGGACTGCAATAAATAAAATCAAAACAATATCCTTTTAAAAAAAAATTAAGTTGACCTTTAAATCTTCTAAGCACCTTACCTGAAAACAGTTCTGTATACCACGTAATGGGTCCCTTGAAACCAAACAACTGTTGTCTAAAACATTGCTTTCTGTCCAAAAAAATGTACAAGTTATTCAGGTGCCTTGCCTTAGACGACTCACCCTGTATACATGTTAGAAAAACTCTAAACGGCTAGCAATGCAAACTAACGTTGGCTAAGCAGAACGTTACCCCTGCACAGTTTTGGGGTAAGTGCCGAGAGATTTAACTCAGTCCTCTTACCAGAAGGCACCCTCGCCTTCCTCACTCCGTGGCCAGATCCTTAAGTGACAAAGACCCAATTTTTAAGCGAAGGGAAGTTAGGCTCTCTGACTCTCTAACTTTTCCTCATCTGTTTGCAACAAAACATCCCCTCGACGGTTGACAGCAGGAACATAAAACATGGTCGCCTTTTTTTTTGTTTAGGGAGAGGTTTGGTAAATTTATTTACGCACTAACCCCCCCTCCCCCCAATCGCTTACAGTGACCGAGAGGAATGTGGGACTCGGAATATTTAACGGCCTCTACCCACTAAAACCTTCATCTCTCGGGGCCATTTTCTGACCCCTGCTCACCTCTGAAACTGAAAATAAATAACACGCGGGGACCTACTCTTCGTAATACTCCCGGATGTCACACATTTCGGCTAGAACACACAAACGTGGTCGCCTGCCGTCGCCCATCGACGATTCTGATTTATTTCTAAACTACAGTGTTTTATCGATAAATGTCCCAAGTGTCTGGCCTATAATTGTCTCAAAACTATTCACACTACAGCGGGGTATACCCCGTAAGGTGCCCTGAAGCTCGAGACGTTGCGGTCGCCGAGGTCGGGTATAGCGGTGTGGGACTGGGAGACCATTGTTATTGGATTAGTTATGTTTACACTTTTCGCCAATCGAGGCCCTAGGGCTTCGTTGTCCTTTTCTATGTTCGGCAGAAGTCAAAGAATAGTATACTTGGCGGATAATTGTCCCTGGCTGGACCCGGGCTTTGAACAATTATCGATACAACTCGGTATATCTATCATATTTTGTATATCTCCATTTCTGTTGTACAACATCCAAAATGCGCTTCGGTAACGACTACAATATTTTTTTTTAGATTTTTACGTCGGAATTGAGTCCATTTCTCTTTAATACACGTGTCTAACTGTGTAATATTATTAAACTGTCTACCACTTTCATGTGCCCAATAATTTTTTATTATGGCCATATCGGGAGATCTTACTGGCCATACCAAAATACTTTGTTTTCTTCATCAAATTTACGCACTTTGCGGTATGCACGATGGCGTTATTTTTCTGAAACATGAATCTTCTTTCATCCATTGTTGTTGCGAATTTGTTTATTTGATCATCTATGATTTCAAGGCAACCTTTACCATTTCACTTTTTATCAAAAAATTGTATGTCTGTTATTAAAAATTGTGTGACCATGGCTTAACACTTTTTCTCCTTCCTTTATATACACAGACCTATACAACCCTGCGTGACAAAATTTTCATATGTGTGCCATCATTTTATCGCGCCGATATTTTATTATTCCTGTATGTTTTTATACTAAAAGCAGTACTCCATTATGTGCAAATTACTACAACCTTAAATAAATCAGGCGTGAAAACTATTTCTTAAAATGTTCACAGACTGAACCCATGTCTCAACATATATTTCGATTGGACGCACCAAGATGGCGACCAGTGAGACCGAAAATAACTCCGCTTTTTACATCAGGAAAGCTGAGAGAGATGTTCGCACTTATGGTGGAATGTTCAAAGAACTTAGAAGGATATTTAAATAACGTAGTTGGAACAGGAAAACCAGTCAAAGTTACCGAATTGTCCGCGCAATTTACTACAGACGTGATTGGTAGTTGCGCCTTCGGAATTGATATGAACTCTATGGGCGAAAAGGAATCCGAGTTTCGTCGAATGGGCAGGTATATGTTTGAAGTAACCACAGAAAGCGTTCTACGATTAAAAGTAAGTGTGTTATGGCCGAAATTCTACGATTTACTTGGATACGTGGTGCCTGAGAAGACAATGACCAATTTCTTTACGAACCTTGTCATGAGCACGATCAAATATAGGAGGGAGCATGGGATCTATAGACCGGATTTCATTAACATGCTCATGGACATACAAAATCATCCAGAACGTATGGAAGGCGTCGGTAAATTAATTATTGTCTATAACACTATATCAGGCCCCGGAATTAAGTGCTCGCGACACAGTGGTTTGAAATCGCCAAAACGTCACCAAAAATCGAAGACATTCTCCAATTTAGTTAGAAATTGGTATTCTATGGGTTTTCGGAATGCTGATTATAAATCTGATTTCAAAATTTCAAAAAACAAAATGGCGGATTAAATATGGCAGATGTGGTACTTAAAAAATTGTCCGATTTCCTTGAAATCTAGTATTCAAGTATTTTTGGGGTTGCTGATTATGAATCTGATTTCAAAATGGCCGATTCAATATGGCAGATGTGTTACTTACAAAATTGTCCGATTTCTTTGAAATCTAGTATTCTCATATTTTCTAAGTGTTCTTCCAGCTATGTGCATGTGTAACTTTTAACAGTGAATATATATACATATATATATAATACTTGCATGCAAAATTCATCGTGAGCTCGCGTGACCTTCGCTTTGTAATCGTAATTAAAGAAAAAAAAAGACTGGAAAGTAGGTGTTTGGGAAGAGAGAATTTTACCAGCACGTTGCCTATTTATTGATGTAATTTTAAATTGCGCAAAAGTCTCCGCAAGATATTTTTATGTAGCGCTCTTAAGAGGGGTTTTAACAAATATTCCCATGCAAAATTCATCGCGATCTCGCGTGATTTCCGCTTTGTAATCGTCAGTAAAGAAAAAAAAAGATTGGAAAGTAGTTGTGTAGGAAGAGACAATTTTCAAAGTTGTAAAATATATATACAGGGTGTCCCAAAACTCCCTCAACTCCCGGAAATGGGAGCGTAGAGGTCCGCCGCGACGAAGAAATGAACAAGAGAAGCAGAGCAGAAATTGATTGAATTAATTATTGTAAAAACTCACATAATTTATCCCTAAATCCATTTCTTACTTCAGAAAATGTACTTCGAAATGAGGGTAACTGGTCCTCTCGGTGACGAACTGCACAGCTGATCTCACGTATACGGCAGTGCCGAACGATAACGGACGTGCGGTCAGGTCAACGAACCGCACAGCTGTTCCGGACCTCCACTTTCGTTGTTCAAATGATAAATAAATCGTACGTTTCCTTCACACAGATGCCATGAAATTTTTTCACACGCGCGATCACTGTTCACATTTGTCAACAAATAGCTATGCACTAATAATAATTCCAATATCACTTGTATTGCAGCACGAATCACAATAAACAGGTAATGCGATCAGAAGACTGCGGATTCCTCCTTTGGGTCGCCAGCGAGATGAAAATGTTTATCAAACTGATGAACAGGATTAATAAATTGGTCGTTGCACAACATTGAACCTGCCTACTCGTTAAAATCCACAAGGGCATTCCTAATATCCGCCCTATGGAATTATCGAGCAGAAGGGATGAATGTCCTCTCATTTAAAGAGAAAGTAATAAGCAATTACTTATAAATAATTAACTCGAGATCGCATAAAGTGGTATCCAACGTGTCCAGAAATGATGAATGGAATCGCGCACAACTAATTCACGTTTGATACACAAGAATTTGACTGTCGCACACGAAACATAAAATATTAGTATAATTAATGTGAAGTCTTCGCGAGTGTCCACATAAAAAACACCTTAATTCAACGTTTTAAGAAAATGGAGTTATACAAGAGGAATCGCCCGTACACGCTTGCGTTCATACGCACACTGATTCAATACAGCTGACGAGACCAATGCCCGATCGATAAAACAAGTGAAGATCTACACCAAATTCCCGCAGAAACATCGCGCGTTGCTATACCAATACATTGTCTATCCTCTTTTCACGAATTTCGCGATTGTTTCTCATTCTGGCTGTAACCGTCGAATAGCTCGTCAACTGTCTTGAATCAGTGTGCACACGAATGCAAACGTATTCGGACGCTACCTCTGGTAAAACTCCATTTTATTAAAACGTTAAATTACGAAGTTTTTTATGTGGGTACACTCAAAGACTTCACATTAATTATTCGTGTGTAAAAGACAAATTAACGTGCATCAAACTGCGAATTAGTTCTGCGCGATTCTGGTAGGCATTCTCAATACATGTGGTGAATTTTTGTGAATACTTGTGAGGATTCAATTGAACATTTATGGACACATTGGATACCACTTAAACTTGAAAGGACATTGATCCCTTCTGCTCGATAATTCCATAGGGCGGATATTAGGAATGCCCTTGTGGATTTTAACAAGTAGGCAGGTTCAATGTCGTGCAACGACCAATTTATTAATCCTGTTCATCAATTTGATAAACATTTTCATCTCGCTGGCGACCCAAAATAGGAATCCGCAGTCTTCTGATCGCATTACCTGTTTATTGTGATTCGTGCTGCAATACAAGTGGTATTGAAATTATTATTAGTGCATAGCTATTTGTTGACAAATGTGAACAGTGATCGCGAGTGTGAAAAAATTTCATGGCGTCTGTGTGAAGGAAACGTACGATTTATTTATCATTTGAACAATGAAAGTGGAGGTCCGGAACAGCTGTGCGGTTCGTTGACCTAACCGCACGTCCGTTACCGTTCGGCACTGCCGTATACATGAGATCAGCTGTGCAGTTCGTCACCGAGAGGACCAGTTACCCTCATTTCGAAGTAAGAAATGGATTTACGGATAAATTATGTGAGTTTTTACAATAATTAATTCAATCAATTTCTGCTCTGCTTCTCTTGTTTATTTCTTCGTCGCGGCGGACCTCTACGCTTGCGGTAGTAGATACAGCCGGTGCGCCAGACAGTTCGCGCCTAGCTCGCGCTCTGATTGATCCGTGTTTTTCGTTAATAACTCACAAACGAAGTCAAGGCGCCACAAATACCTTTTATGGTACCTTGAGTACCTTCCTGAGGACGTCCGAGCATTATGGCTGCCACAGGAAGCATGACGCGCTCCCGAGTTGGGGGTGGGGGGCGTGGCATTTGAAAATTGGCCGTCGCGAGCACTTAATTCCGAGGTCTGCTCTCTGTTTACAAAATCAACCTACAATATACAGTAATGAACCGTTGTTTGCGATGCAACGAGAGCAGCGGGCGATGGACTCGATAATAGAGATTGTATCGTGACTGGAGTGAAGTACTTACCCTGAAAAATTACCCTTTATTGCTTCGCTGGTTGGCTTCGTCGAGTAATACAGTATTTACAAAATTCCGGTTACACAGAACAGATACATTAGATACGAGTACATAACACGGAGGTAGGCAACGCGTGAGGACAGTTACGTGTGTTTCAAACCGAACGTCGCTCGTTTTGATATTGCCGTTAGTTTTTTAATAGCGACGGTTGCTCTGACTCGCGGTGGTGGGGGTCGCAATCGTTGAATTAGAACTAAAACAACGATTAAAGGATATAGCCGGATAAAATGATCAAAGACCTCCCGAACCAAATTAAACAGCCTACGAACCATTCGATAGAACATAAACAAAAACATGTATAAAATTTCAGTACTACTGGATGCGGCACAAATTAGTCTCCACGATTTTTCAGCCCCTTCAGAGGTCGGACAGAAATGTGTTTCTTACCAAAGTTAATCAGTATTTAACCGACAAGAAACTGATTGATTCATTGCGATATTTTCTTTCAAGGTCATCTGAAAGTCATCGTATAGCAGATCTATATCACCCACAATATTATGAAGTTAAAAATACCCAGTTCCACTTAAAGATATGACAGCGACCTAGATTTTTTGTTGAAAATCGATTTTTTTTAAATTTAAAATGTTGCAGTTTCTTGTCGGTTAAATACTGATTAACTTTGGTACGAATCACATTTCTGCCCGACCATCCGAAGGGGCTGAAATATCGCGGGGACTAATTTATGCCACACCCTGTATATCTTGACCGGAGAGGTAATTATGAAATCAAACAGATGTCAAATATCCAGATATACATATTGCAATTAATTCAAATTTTTAAGTTGAAAAGTTTAGTTGCATACATTTCATATATTCTGTACGTATATTAGTACCGTTAAACATTTATCAATTCTTAGAAACAATTAAACAGCAAAATCAACATAATCCGTTCGAAGGTCTCTAATCGAGTTGTGGGAGACAAGATTATGCCCCTGCCGTTTTTAATTGAACATATACCACTCGATAACGTACCAAAAAGAAAAATTTCCTGCGATGTTACAACCAGTAGTTTATCTGTAGAAATATAGTTACAAGAGAAGATCGAGAAACCATGTTCTGGGCCAATTTTTTCCATTTAATAACAGGGGTATTAGGAAACTTCTACCGTTTTTTCCGTGGCAAAGTCTGGTTGCAAAAAAATAAAAAACACGAAAAAAAATCTAAAAATGCAGGTTTCATATAGAATTTTAAAAGTCACATCTACGAAATTAATTATCACTAAACTATTGTCATCAGCACAATCCTCATTTCTTTTCTCTGATGCGCTGTGGTTTAAAAAGTTAAAACCAATTTTCTCGATGTTTTCTAAAGTTCCACTTATTTTTTTTTTACCTACTTAGATGCATTATTCGTGTGTCGACATTCAGAGATACGCTTTGCAGATTAATGACAAAAAGACGTGAATTATATTACTACGTTTAGATACGACAGTTCTATAAAAAAATAGTATAATAGAATCTTGATTGCGGCTAACTTTATTTGCAACAGATCAATAATATCAGATTATCATTTTTAGAGTTGACGGAGACATTGCTTACTGCTCTAGCTGCCGGTTTCTTCGCAGCCGGATTTGAGACATCTTCAACCAGTATGAGCTGGACTCTATATGAGCTAGCTCTGAATCACGAGATACAAGACAAGCTGTATGTAGAAATTAATGAGTATCATGAAAAATACGGTGATACTTACACCGTTGAATCTATAAGAGGGATGAAATACATGGACAAAGTATTCAAAGGTAAACACATAAGCATGTTACATATACAGGGTGTTCATTTAAAAACATTTCAGCCGAATATCTCGAAAAGTATGAAAGATATTAAAAAAGTGTAAAACACGTGTCCAAGGATTTGGAGGGGGAAAGAGGAGGGCAGTATTGGTTTTTTATTTGGGTGGCGTTTTTAAGGTCATTTGAAGGTCAACTCTGTTTTTTTTTTAATGGAACGTCCTATTTTTTATAGCATAAATTGTATCAAATTCTGAGTAAAAAAGTGTTGACCTTCATACGTCCTAAACCTAATAGTTAATGAGATATTAGTTATAGTTTGTCAGGTAAGCATTGTTAGATAAACACTGCTGTATCCACGGATCACTCGGAGACATTGATCTTTCAACGCTACTTTACACTATCAAATTCAGACAAAAATGCCCATCCATGAGTAACTTATACTACTGCACAGTTGGAAATATACCTTTTCTTCAAAGCACAATATAACGACTAAAACAAGTTGTACATCAATTTGTAAGATGTAAAAACGAAGTTCCTTACTATATGGTGAATCTTTGCTGTATATTTATATGTGTCACGTCCGGTGGTCCACCCACTAATAATAACTAACAATTTTTAATGTATTTACAATAATTTTTACAAGTATTATCGAACTACTAATTGTTAAATTCTCGAACGTTGTACTGGGTTGCGAGCGATAGAATAAGAGGAAAGATGAGATACATTTCGCAGCCAACTCATAGGCTTACCAACCCACGCAATTATTTCAAAATCAAACCTCGCTGTAAGTTCAGAAAAACTCTATCTAACAAAAACCTTTGTAAAAATTATAAAATCTAAGATTATTATTATATGAGCCACTTGCAAGAAGAATTCTTCGGTGGAACGTGTGAGGAATGGTGACAATTTTGAAGTGAAAACAGAGGATGTTGATAAAATCTTAAACTGGGAAGCAAATCGGGATTTAGAAGAATATCATTCAAACCAGCTAGAGTGATTCTGCAGGACTTTACAGGGGTATCTGCAGTCTTGCAGCTATGCGAGATGCTGTTAAAAGATTAGGTGCTGATCCAAATAAGATAAACCCAATCTGTCCATCAGATCTTGTTATTGATTATTCGATACAAGTTGATAACATTAGAAGTAATGATGCTTTGAAAAAAACGGGAAACTTGAATTTGAAAGGAACAAAGAACGATTTATGTTCTTCAAATGAGGAGCCAGAGCGTTGAAAAATATGTTGAGCGTACCACCAGGAAGTGGAATAGTACATTAAGTTAATTTAGAATACTTAGCCAGAGTTGTATTCAACACAGACAATTTGTTGCATCCTGACAGTGTAGTTGGAACCATTCCTCACACTTTCCACCAAAGAATTCTTCTTGCAGGTGGCTCGTATAATAATAATCTTAGATTTTATAATTTTTATAAAGGTATTACGACTTACATGAAGATTAATAAGAATTAACACTAATAAAATAAAAATAAAGTAGATTTCGCAGCGTTTCGACTTGTTAGATAGAGTTTCTCTGAACTTACAGCGGGATTTGGTTTTGAAATAATTGCGTGGATTGGTAACCCTATGAGTTGGCTGCGAAATGTATCTGATCTTTCCTCTTGTTCTATCGCTCGGAAGCCAATACAGTGTTTTATCGATAATTGTCCAAATCACGGATCCGGCCAGGAACAATTATCCGGCAAAGATACTATTCTTTGACTTCTGTCGAACATAGAAATGGACAAAGAAGCTCGAGGGCCTCGATCGCCGAAAAGTGTAAACATAATTTCTAATTATTTTTTATGGAACTTTGACCAACCAAGTTTTGTCACTGGATTAGTAGTGGTCTTCCGATCTGACACGGACATACTCGACCCGTATTATGTTACACTTCTCGGCGACCGCAGCCTCTCAAGCTTCAGGGTAACTCGTAGGGTATACCCCGCTGTAGTGGGAATAGTTTTGGGACAATTATAGGCAAACACTTGGGACATTTATCGATAAAACTTTGTACAACATTACATACTTGTAAAAATTATTGTGAATACATTAAAAGTTGTCAGTTATTATTAGTGGGTGGACCACCGGACGTGACATATGTTGATAAAAAAAATTTTTTTAAGTTTTCATAGACATTTGAATGTATATAATAATTTTGAGAAAAAAACGTGTCTTCTATCATAAAACAAATATCGTAGAATAGAATAAATTATCAATCACAAAATTAGAAGCTTCTAACTTTACAATGAGTCCTAGTTTATTGTCGTCCGAGCGTAAGTCGCTCACGTAAATTAATACAGACTTCCTAAAAAATAAGAATATTTTAAATACAATAATAAAAAAAAATCACAAGTTTCTCTCTAAATACAAATATAGACTGTTTCGGTACCATAATAGAACAATATTATAAATCAAATATTTATTTACATAAGAAAGACATTACTGTTCCGAGATCCTAATATGCTTGGAACTTTTGAATGGGAGTGTACATCTATATACATAATAGATTGTTAAGATAAACTAAAGTACTTACGGAAATATCAACAGCTAATAAGCATCTCACATTTTTCAACTTAAAGAAATCTAATTTCTTTTTTATTTATATCTAATAAAGAATATGTTGAGGTGGTGTTATGATCGGGAAGGTGCGAAGGTACTTTCATAAGGTGATACCGTTCTTAAAATCAGAACTGAACTTTATTTGCGAGAGACAGCCGGTACAACCCACGGAGCCCGCGTAACTGCTCTCCTCGAATTCTTAACTAGAACTAAAATCCCACGAAAATCATTCTTTCTCATTCACACAGTTCGCTTTTACTCTAAACTAAACATTCACTTTCAGATTCAGCTAACACTCACCCTCGTGACACTCGACACCAAACACTCTCGTCCTAACGCTGGACCCAAGCATCTAAACCAGGGCTCGGATTTAGTTACTCGCGACGGCCAGTTTTCGAGGGTTACGCCTCCTTTACCCGGCCGCGTGTCGCGCTCCCCGCGGCAGCCCTAGTTCTCGAGGCAGCTCAGGCTCGTACCGCATAGACAACATTCGTGGCGCATTAGGATGACACCCGTATCAATAGGTTTCCACATTACCGTTGAGGTACTATTGTCAATGCGTTTTTCTTTATCAGTGGTATCCCCCGTAGGCCTATTCCACTATGTCGCACAATAATTTCGGACAACAGCTGTAAAAAATCAATTAAAAAAATTAATTTAGATAAATTTTGAAAAAGTTTAATTGATTATTCGCTCGCGTCTGCGATGCGAACAGCTACGTCTAAACTTCCCGTAGATCTTAACAATTTTCCAAGCACGTTTAAACGTGCGCGAAAATCACGTTGTTCCAGACTTTAATAAAATTTTGACAGTACAAGTAAAAATTTTTTCAAAGTTTATCTAAATTAATTTTTTTTAATTGATTTTCTACAGCTGTCCGAAATTGTTTTGCGACATAGTGGAATAGGCCTACGGGGGATACCACTGATAAAAAAAAACGCATTGACAATAGTACCTTAACGGTAATGTGGAAACCTATTGGTACGGGTGTCGCCCTAATGCGCCACGAATATTGTCTATGCTCCATGGTACGAGCCTGAGCTGCCTCGAGAACAACGGCCGCCGCGGGGTGCGAAACGCGCGGCCGGGTAAAGGAGGCGTAGTCCTCGAAAACTGGCCGTCGCGAGTAACTAAATCCGAGCCCTGATCTAAACAGTCACCCGACGCTATCGCACAGCACGCAACCATATCTTATACACCATCTTTCGACGCTGTCGCACAGCACACAACCGGGCCCATTCATTCGAATATACTTGTCCTTAAAACTAAACATTTGGCGGAGACGAGGCGCCAGCTTGTCGCCGCCACAATGTATTTAAATTAGAAAATGTATTTAAGTTCTAGCGATATTATATATAAAACTAGTTTTAGCTAACTTACTGTTAGTTTAGTGATTTTAATGTAGAAATTAAATTTTTGTTATTTTTGTAGAAACATTGAGGAAGTATCCTGCTGGGGCACTACTTCAACGGAGAACGACAAGTGAATACACTTTTGATACTTTGAAATTTACATTACCAAAAACGGTAGATATATGGATTCCATATTTTGCGATACACCGAGATCCTGAAATATACCCGGATCCTGAAAAATTTGACCCTGAAAGGTTTACCGAAGAACAAATAGCAACTCGAAATCCTATGCATTTCATACCTTTTGGCGATGGACCAAGAAGTTGCATCGGTATGTACACGCATATTGCAACCATATTTCTGAAAATTCGTTCCTTTGTTTCTTCATTGTTAAAAAAGAAGTTACATTCGTTCATACGAATCGAAAGTAAGGTAGGTACAATAAAATTGAAGCATTTTGAATTATATTAGAGCCTAGTCATTTCATGTAAGTTAAGAGGTGGTAATATATATTATTGTAGAGTACCTAATTTCAAAAGTTAGCCAGAAGTACACGAACATGATCTTTGTAATCAAATATACGTGAGGGGAAACGAACTAATTAAAGGTAGTACAGTTATACCGCACAAAAAAAAATATTCAGAAACTTTATAATTAGCTATAACAAATAATTTTTTACAACATATTAAAGAAAATTTTTTTATGCGGTGGAGAGGGATCGCATAAAAAAAGTCTCACTTAGGAAATATATAAATAGCGAAAAAGTGCTTTCCGAACAAAATAAATAATTAAAATAACACATGGAAACATTTTTAAAAAATGTTCATTTCTCGTTTTAAACATGGAGAAATTTTCAAAATGTACATAATTCAATACTACTCGTCGTAGTCCAAAACGCGCATCTACTTGTGATGAACTGGTTCAAAATCGCTTTCGTCACTTGAAGATATTAGAGTTGATTTATTTTTTGTTACCATGAAGTCGGTGATAAGTTTTTGCTTTTTTTTATTGTATACCATATACATTGTATCAGTGTACATGCGTACACTGATAGAAAACATTACAACGATGTTATAATGCCAACACCGTTCATATAGCGCATATAAAAGTCATATAAAAAAAATCACACAAAAAAAGTCGCATAGAGAAGGACCGCACAAAAACAGATTTGACTGTACTTATACAGGTGAGGCGCCTAAAACAGTCCACCTGAATAATTCGGTTGCAGTTGATGATACAAAAAAATGTATCAGACGAAACTTGCGTGGTTTTGAGGGTAGTATAATTCTATGTTAATAGATTTTTTAATTTGTGGACGCGTAGAGGACATGAACGATGCATGTCCATTCAAGGTCGTTGAAGGTCAATTGAGATGGAAAATATTTTATTTTCCATATTAAATAGTATAAACGGTGTTGACTTTCACATGTTCTTTACGCGTCCACCTACAAAACAGCTATTAACATCGAATTATGCCACCCTCGAAACCACGCAAGTTTCGACCGTCACATTTTCTTCTATCATGAACACTAACCGAATTGTTCAGGTGGCTTGTTTTAAATGCCCCACCCTGTATGTAATATACACGTATATTACATACAGAGTGGGGCATTTAAAACAGACCACCTGAAGTACAATTTACGAAAATACAAGGTGTCTCAAAACTTCCTCAACATCAGAAAATGAGTAGTTTCTGAGGTTATTTGAAGCAACATTGTCCTTTTGCAAAATGTCTGCCGGGGATTCGTTTAGGAGTTATTAACGAAAAACACGGAACAATCAGAGAGCGAGCTCAGCGCGCAATGACAGAGATAGTCCGGCGCGCCAGGAGGCTCTACTGGGGACAGCGTAGCGGTGCGCCGCACAGTGGGCCAGAATCGCGATCTAGCAGTTCATGACATAAAAAATCGAAATCCTCATATCGATTTTTAACGAATGCATAATGTTTCTTAAATGTCCATTACATTCGCAAATGATAATATCAATAAAAGTTATTAAAAACTCTCGTTACAGAAAGCATTTAAAGATCAAACTTTTTCAGATACCGTTTGTCATCGAAAAAATTACTTTTTCTTTGTAACGATGCCCTGGAAAACCTATTGAACATGTATCTAATGATATTTGGTCCCCTCAGGGTTTCAAATCCATTCCACCACCTCTCCCTTTACCAATCCTCATTTTTGTTAATTTTAAATTTTTGTTAATAACTTTTTGCAAAATAAAATACTCCGTGAACTGAAGAAATCCGTCAAAGTATTTTACCTTTGGTAAGGAATATCTTAAAATGTACAACGAGTACAAGCTCGAACAAAGTGGAACATTTTCAGCAATATCTCTTCTGAAAGATCCTGCAAAATTCACGTCCCTCCTCAAACCAAATTGGAAGTTATGATAGTTTAAAATGTCGCGTGACACGCAACTCAGTGGCAAGTCGCGTCGCACGAGACGCGTTGACGGGCAGACTCAGCGGCTCTTAAGAGTGTAAAAACCTAGCCCAGACCAATTTTATGAATTTTTTATATTATACCACCATTAATAAACATTCGAAATTCTTGCTAGTTCACAGTCGAATCATTTGTATTTGAGAAATCATAGCAACAGCATCTTAACATGGTATCACAGCAGTTTTTCAATATTAACACGATTTTTCAGACATTTCCGGTGGTGTGACAAAAAAATGTTTTTTACAAAAAGTAATGAGTAATCAGTCTTCTACAAATTTCAATATGAAAAATTAAAAAAATTTTATTGATTTAATAAAAAATTGCAGTCACATTGATTATTTGTTGATTACTACATATTTTTTATTCAATAAAATCATAGCCTACGTTAAGACGAATCCAACGACCTATTTAATATGGTCTTTAACTTTTAAAATAATGCTGAAATAGACATGAACATCTAAATCGCGCTTCTGGCCCATTGTGCGCTGCGATCCAGAAATGAACCAAAGAAGGAGTAGAAACTGATTGAATTATTGTAAAAACTCGTTCATTCACCTGTAAATCCACTTGCTGCTTCGAAATGTCGGTCACTGGGCTACTCGGTGACGAACTGCACAGCTGCCCTCTGGTATATGTCAGTGCCGAACGATAAACTGTCCCCTAAACTATCACTAATATTGTCAATATTCGCTTCAATATTGAGGGAGGTCCATATTGATGGAAATATTGATCGTGTAGGAGCGTGTTGACGCGTCCTATCAATATTGCCGGATATTAATAGAAAATTATATTTTCTGTCAATAGTGAGGAACCGTTTGAACGCGTAGGAGGTTCATTGTCAATATTTCCTTCAATATCAGTTGCTTGTGAGACCGCGAAATGAGAACATGGTTGAAAAAACCATGAAACAACCTCGACCATGCAGCACGAATATTTTTGCCAGAATGAGTATTGGTGAGAATATGGATGTATTATTGATTGCACTGTCCAACAGCCAAAACATTTTTCGCTTCTCACTATGCAATTCTTATAGAGTTTTTTGCGCTGATTCCGAATATATCCTTAATTTCTCTCCTAGACGCACAGTGTTTGAGAAATTTGATTTTGAAAAAGACATATTTTTCAACTCTGAACAAATATTGTGATGTTATTATAAAAGATATTGAATCGATCTTTACAGCAAAAGATTCCTTAGACTTTCCCGAATACAGTGATATCCAATATTAATACATTATGATTGTTTAAACATGTTTAAACGATCATTAAAGACGGAGAGACACCACTTTTGCACCAATTTTTGACGATATTTTCGAATTTATCTCAAAAAATAAGGGTCCAGCGGAAAATCGAACTATACCACGCGATAAAGCAGACTTTTATCTTTGAGAAACCCCCGTTTGAAGTTTGAAACGTCGACGTATTTATCGAACCAGAAAGCAAAATATCTCCGCCCGACATGAGCTGCCGCCAGTGCTGCTCTTCCACTAGCGCGGTCGTTCGACGGAATACGGCGCGGCACGGCGCGGCGTAACGGCGATGCAGGCGAGCAATTATGTTAGCTTATTTAAATGTTTATTTATTATCGTTATTTATAAAAATAGGAATTTACAAGATAGGAAACATACCTAAAAGTTCTTTCTTCTTGACTGACGTTTATAACATGTTTCCGCTTCTGTTATTAAATTCCAACAACAGTCTGCAAGCATGGTTGTACTATCTTTTCCCAAGTATCCTGTCTCCATAACTAAAATGTCTTGATGGAACCTTTCACCGTGTTATATTTTTATATTTTTATTTTTTCCGTTATATGTCGTCGCGTTTTCTTAGCAACTATTTCACCACGCACGTAACAAAACGAATTTGGATTGTTTGGCTGTCTTTAAAATGTATGCGTTAAATATAAAATAATAAATACAGAATAAATATGTTAATAGAATGGGAATAGAGTAATAAAAATAATAAACAACAACAATAAATAAACATTTAAATAAGCTAACATAATTGCTCGCCTGCATCGCCGTTACGCCGCGCCGCGCCGTATTCTGTCGAACGACCGCGCTAGTGGAAGAGCAGCACTGTCGGCAGCTCATGTCGGGCGAAGATATTTTGCTTTCTGGTTCGATAAATGCGTCGACGTTTTAAACTTCAAAGGGGGGTTTCTCAAGATAAAAGTCTACTCTATCGCGTGGTATAGTTAGATTTTCCGCTGGACCCTTATTTTTTGAGATAAATTCGAAAATATCGTCAAAAATTGGTACAAAAGTGGTGTCTCTCCGTCTTTAATGATCGTTTGAACATGTTTAATCAATCATAATGTATTAATATTGGATATCACTGTATTCGGGAAAGTCTGAGGAATCTTTTGCTGTAAAGATCGATTCAATATCTTTTATAATAACATCACAATATTTGTTCAAAGTTGAAAAATATGTCTTTTTTTCAAACTCAAATTTCTCAAACACTGTGCGTCTAGGAGAGAAATTAAATTGAGAATTGCATAGTGAGAATCGAAATCCCCAGAAAAAGTTGAAATTTGTTGGACAGTGTTATGTATTGTTGTAATAATTATTTAATAGTATTTGATATAACATTATACATTAGCTGCTCTCGTGGCATGAGTAAAACAACGACTGACTGGCTAAACGAAAAAAAACTATAGCGAGGAATACAATATACATAATACACAATACAACCATCGTATGGCGCGACCAGCATCAACAATAAGTCCCTACATAGCAATGGGACAACAGGCATCCAATCTCCAACATGTATTATTGATCATTTTTCATGAAATTGTTAGGGTGGTATGTAACTTGGGGGGCCTCTTTTTTCCACTAAAACTTAACTAATTCTGTTCATTTCTTCGAGAAAACTGTAGATATCGAAATTTCGAGGTAAGAAGTTCACTGGTTCAAAAGTTTTAAACGTAAAATTTTAAAACTTTTAAGACGAATTCTATATAGTGTGTAAGAAATACACAAAGCTTTTATTACTTCCTAGTGCATTTTTCTTGTTTTTTTTTTTGTTAACCAATCGCCAGATATCATTTTCTAGCCACCCATTTCGTATTATCATATTACCTCACAATTTTTTATTAAAAACACTAGCGTTCTTACTTTGCCGATTGTACTTATTCTAATTGTAAGTTCAGTCTTTTTTTGCTATTCCGCTGATTTCAAGAACGTGAAATAATATTTTACCAAGAAAATGGTTTGCCAACGGTTGTACATTATTAGTTTTACTATCACGAAATTGTGTTTCAGAATGCGAATAACTATTATTTTAATATGTTTTTTGCAGCTTCTCGTTTCGCCGAATTGCAATCTAAACTTGGACTTATTAAAATACTTCAAAATCACAAAGTGGATGTTTGCGAAGAAACTACGATTCCGTGCAAATTTGATGAGGGCGCAGTACTCTTACAACCTAAAGGCGGAATATACTTAAATATCACAAAAAGGGAATAATGTTGCATTTACACGTAAATATGTACTTCTTTAACTGCAACAACAAATTTGTCAGATGGAATAGTTTTGCAATAATGGAATTGTTCGTGATATTAGGAGAACCGATGAATTAACAAAAAAGATTTAGAAATGTTTCAGAAAGCACGAATACAACGAAACATTTAAAGATAACAATTTTTGTATTGTACTAAGCCATCAAGCTGAAAATTAGGATAAAATAAGTCTATTTTTAAAAAGTACTAACGTTTTACATGCTTTCCACGTCAAATTTTTGCATTATTTTAGACGGTAACAAATGTGTTGATCTAATTGTAAGTTTAGTTACCAACACAACATTGTAAAAATAATGATAAGTATACATGAGAACTTAATAAAAGGAATAAAGCCACCCCATTACAACACATGTTAAAGCCAAACACTAATGAGCGACCACACATTATTATACGAATAGAGGAAAACAGAACAACGTAGGTAAAAGTAAACTATTTCTAGTATATTATAGTATATTACAGTAAAATTGCGATCTAGGTCCCTCACAGCTCGATCTCACTACACGATCTCTGTCCCTTCGCCTAACCATTCCATTGAGGGACATACCCCGCGAGAGGCCGTGAAGCTCGAGCTGTCTCGGTTGCCTAGATATGTAAACATGCCGCGTAAAGGTCTGCGCATACTTGTCGGAGGTGTCTACTGTCTAATACATGCTCGACGCTCATACTTTTCTCCGAACTTGGGACCATTTTCCCAAACTTCAGATGCCCAGAGGAAAGAGGCACAGCGTGGCGTCCACAACATTTTTTACAGAACTGCAACGAACCAAAACGTTCAGAACCTCCGCCGTGTTGACTTGAGTTGTTTGACGAATTGTTACACCGTACAAATAAAGTATTCCCCACCTATCATCACGACGGACGCTGGAAGGACCCCGCACAAATCATATGGAGAACCTATCCCGATTAAATCAGTTGGATTTTTTATATGTTGTAGCTAATGATCTACTGAACAAAAGATGTAATGGGCACAAAGTTCAATAATGGGTAGTTATCGAGTTATAATCAGTCAAACATGACAAATTCGAGCTGCCGAATACTCAAATCTCGGGAAGTATATTTACTTTACACGCTTGCCGCACCCCCGCCCGATGTCCCCATCCCTGGAGCCGTCGGAATGGGCTTCTCGAGACCCGTCTCGGTCCACCCAGGGCCCCTGGAGTCTTCGTGCCACGCTCGGGGCGGCTGACCCGAAGGTCACCGCGCCGGCCAGGCCAGGAAGACGTCGCCACCGGTAAGAGAGGGTCGTCGGAGACGCGATCCGGCACGCCCCGACCCTCCCCACCCTTCCGACAGTCCCGTCAGACCCGTTGATCTGTAGGGGACGGGCCGACACACCCACCACACCGTGTAAGCTCCGGGGGGGGCGTGCGTCCGCCCGTCCCGGGAGGAGGTAAGCTCCCCTCATGGGGCCGGGGTCAGCTCACACCGCGGCCCCCAACATCCTCCGCCCCCTGGGGTGGGGGCATAGTGCGGTGCGCGGGGCGAACCCCCCGCACGGGAAGCCACCCCCCCACTAGGCGGTGGCATCAGTTGGTGCGGGGAGGGGACCACTCCCAGCGCTCTCTCGCCATTCGCCACCCCTCCGACAGGGGCACGTGTAGACGCGGGGGACGAACCCCCCGCGTCATCTACACCCGCAACACTCCCCGTCTGGGGGGAGTTCGTGGTTCACCCTGTATATAACCTATCCTTTTTGAAAGCTTTTATTAGTGTATGATTTCTTTCATCACACAAGCGGCATCCGAACTTGTCAAAAGTACTTTACCTTTTCCGGATACGCTTACTGTTGTCTCATCCGCTGTTGCAAGATGTTCAACTCCAGTATCTGTTTTTAGCATTGAGAGGTATTTTTCATTTGGCGTCATGTGATGCGTGGCACCAGAATCTATCACCCATGCGTCTTTATCGTCGATTACATTGCACTACTTAACACTACATTCATGCTTTGATGGATTTGTCCTACTTCTACAATACTTGCTAACATGTCCAGACTTTTGACATTCTATTTTTTCTGGTTTTTTGGCATTCTATTGGCGTCTATTTTTCCTCTTTCTGGTAGTTTCTCTTTTCTATGCTGAAATTGAGAATTGTTAACTTTCATAATTACTGCAGATTGCTTATTACCTTCCCATTTTTCTTTTCATCTTTCATCACAATCCAGAATTTTTCTCTTAATATTTGTGCACTTGAACTCATCTTCAGGTACATTACCATACATGTCCGATTGTTATTGCCAGGTCTCCATTCTCTATCTGATTATCTCGTTTGCTATTGTCCGTTTGCTACAGTTCTGCTATTGTCTGATTTATTTGGCCTAAATATGTTTCCATAGACTCGTAATCATTCAACTTTGTGGAATATAATTTGCGGCGCAACTGTACTGTACGATATTTGCTATCACGTGGAGCGTATAGTCTTTCAAGTTCTCTTCATACCTCCCTAGTGGATGTTGAATGTCTTACAAGATATTTGCGGGAGCCTTTCCTTGCCGAGATAGATATTTCGACTTCTCGTTTATATCTATTGGTTCATCTTCACCAGATTCTATCACTGTCAATAATTCACATTCCAGCAGTATCATCCTCATTTGATAGCTCCATGAGGCGTAATTCGTACCATTTATTTTGTTAATGGTATAGGTTTTCCTTTCTTCGTCCATCTCAAAAACACGTGGTCTTACACAATTCTGAGGTTATGTTCACTCGCACGTGGCGTTTCTACACACTTTCTAAATTATTTCTGACTATATCATTTACGTTACCCTTTTTTGCCCATAACCATTTGTTGGTTAATTAAATAACTGTGCGCAGGGTTGAATATACAAAAGTAAAGATATATTTTGAACAATACATTGCACGATCTAACAATAAGTAATATAACGTTCGGACAAAGACTGCTACGCGTTGCACGCGTTGGTACTAAAAACCACGATAGGAGCGCACTCTATACGATATACTATTTAGATACTGTGACGTTGCAAAATCGCCACGTCCCTTCCCCGAAGAATAACGCGCCTTCCGTAAGCGGAAAGGCAAGGACCGGACTATCCGCGGCCACGAGACACTGGCACAACGATTGCGAGAGCGCTCCCCGGGAAAATATAACGAACCTCCGCCCAAAAATTAACGTTTGCTGCGCACGCCGAGTACGGCTACTTTTCAGCGAGGAAAACCGAGAGCATCACCGGCCTTGCTGTGCGGTCCTTGAAGACGCGGACGCGCGAGGAAAACCGACCTGGAAGTAGGACTCGACGGCGAAAAACGAGGAAAAGGAACACCACCACACACGGGCCGATCAACCCGGAGGCGTTGAAGTGGGACGAGAACCCCTTTCGCGATCGACAGATCTTTTCGCGGTCCTGCCGCCGCCTCATCCCGTCTAAAATGGGGTTCTGGCGAGGGTGGTGTCAGTGGTACCACGCTCCCGTAGTCGCGAGATCCGGGCGACAGAAAATGTCGCGAATAGGCACGGTTTCCGAAAAGGACACGCCGAAGTACGGTCCTCTGCTCCGGGATGTCGCGCGCGAAGATGGGCAGGAAGACAATTGGGCAGGCGGCGAGAGTGGGGGTAAACTAGGATGGACGCGTCACGTATCGGTAATCGAAGGATCACTGTCGCGCATACTCCCGTTTAGAACGAATCTAGTTGAAATACCGTGTTCGCCCAAAGTATAAGTACCGTGCCGGTGTCGAGTGAGGACCGAGAAGTGCCCACAAGGCCGAAGGACGTATTATCGGAGTCCCGGACGACCGGAGTAAACCGAACCGGAAAATAACGAGTCGTAGCGGTAAGTCGAACAGTGGTCCTTCCATAGATTTCGTATCGTGGTCCTGGAAATTTCGCGCCGGAACGAGACGCTTCCTGTCTCGTCCTCGAATTCGAATACCGAGGCGCTTCTCGCCTCGGTTCGCGGCTCAGGCCCTTGCTGAGGCGTTTTGAGAGAAAATCGAGAGTCCTCATCCTCGCTGCCGGGAGTTTTCCTCGAGGGGGAGCGCATCGCGAGTCTGGAATGGTTTCGTTTCGCGTGTAATAAAATCGTTGGCACGCCGGATTACGCGTTCTCGTCGGACGTGCACGTTAGATACGCTACCGATGGGATTTCGAGTACCGCGGAAACGTCCGTGACAGTCCGAAGACCGCATCGAACATCTCGTGTCTCGTAACAATCGCGCTTGCGACTACATCTCCGCAACTCCTGTATAAAGAGCGCGGGCTCTCGGGGCGGCCACGTGGCCGCGCTCCTGTATCTTTTATTTTGTCAACGACGAATAAATGAAAAGAGCCTAAAACGTGGTTGATCATTGTCCGGTGAAACCCGCCTTGCCGCGGAGGTTGTCCACACTAGTCCCGTGTCCGAGTATCCCGGCCCGTCGCGTTCCTCTAACATCCGTATCTTCCGCGTCTCTGACGTTCGGATTCGGCTTTCCCGGATCCGAAGTATTTTCGCGTGTCGCGTGGCACGTTTTCCGTGCCTGGCGCCCGTAACAGAATTGTTTTCGAACCGTCGGAAGATCGTGTTTGTCCCGGGTGGACCGTGTACGCGCGGCCGTGCACGGCCCGGTCTCAGAGCCTGTAAATACTCGGAGGCGATTCCCGTTTTCCACGCCGTGCGAAGCGCGGAAAAAGAATCGCCGTGACAATACATAGAAAACCCTATAAGTTTCTTATAGTTAAACTATGTTGAATATGTATTGCAGAAAAATAAGTACAAATCAAAGATAACTTTCGATTATCTTTTATCTAGAACTTTTAGATAAAAATTGTCCATCTCTGACTCAGAAAAATTAAGTATTACTTAGGAAATTATAAGTAACTTAGGAAAAACGCGGAAGAAAGTGGTTTTTAGTTTTTTCAACTATCACACACCAGACTAAAGATTTTTAAAAATTTGAGTATAATACTTACGATAATATCTCGTTGCTAAATTAAATCTGTGATTGTGCTTTTAGGATATCGTGCAGATAAAATAAATGTTAGACAACACGTGTGTTATGCATTAACAATAGTTTAATACGAAATGTCTATTATATAAAATGGGAAAACAATAGCGTCGCGATAGCTTAGCACTCGAAATGCACGCGACGAATGTTGCTAGCTTTCTGCCAGCTCAAGTAAAGGGGACCCTATATAACCCTGCAACGACGTCCCAAAAACCGTTAAAATAAGGGGAGGAACTTTCCATCCTTGAAGATGCAAGGAGAGAGTTTCCTCCCCCAAGACGCTACATATGGGGACGTCGTTGAGGAACTGTAACGGGTCGGGTCGAAGTTCTGGCAAATGTCAACTCAATGACCAAAGCCTTAGACCCGACCACCTACGGCGTGCACTTGGGAAGGACGGAATTTTCGCGTCCGAAAATTCCTTCTTTCCCACGCACAGCATCCGCTACATGCTCTTTCGATTTCTATACGAAATCTGCATTTTTTCGATTTTAGAGACGTCTAAAAGACGTCTTAGGGATGTTTTAAAGACGTACCGTTTTGTAACAAATGCCGTTCAAGAGATGTTCGGAAGCCGTTTGGGAGCCGTTCGAGACGTCTGAATGTCTTGCCAAAGACGTCTTAAAGATGTCTTTAAGGTGGTTTATCATAGATACTCAACAGTTGGCCCTACAGAAAGAAACCTCCAATTGATTCTTCGTATTATAGTGACGTAGGTTCTACTTGGATTGTGGTCGTTCCATTTGCAAAAAGGGTGACAATTCTCACTGTTGACCAACCAATACTGTATCAAAGACTCATTAAAATTCCAACAATAATACTAGGGTGGACCGTTACCGTTCCACTTCTCGTAACCTGTGAGGATTTTCTACCGACCAGGATATTTTGATATTTTCTCAGTCCAGATAAAAAAAAAATTTGTTACGATGTTCACTGAATTCATCTGAACCTTCATTAAAAATACGGTATGAAAGAATTATAGATTTATCTATAAAAGATTCTTACCATTTCTGAAAGAGAGAATTGACTGAAAATTTACTATAATCGTCTTAAGGCTCTCTCTAAATCGTGCTATACATGATAACTAGACAGCGGATGTTTACGCAATTTTCAATTTTTGTAGGCAAATTCCAAGAAAATGGAATTAAATAAAATCATATTTTCAGTAGTAATAGCCTTTCTAGATCTGAAATAAATAAAAATCGTACCAAATTCTATCAAATTTTATGTTCCAATATTTTTTTTTAATTTTCAGGTGCCATAAATGCATAAAAATCCACAGTCTAATGATAACAAAACTTTCGATTGGGCTGCTAATTACAGTGTAATCTAAACCGATCATTTACTATAATCATCTTAGGGCTATCTCTAGACCGTGTTATACGTGATAACAAAATTGTAGATTGGCCAGCTAATAATTGACTAATCTAAGCTTATCGCGTTTTTGTGACTCATCCTGTATGTTGTCTGAACATTGTTTAGTTGTAATTAAGTAAAATAATACTTAAGATACATAATAAACAAGTCTTTAGACTCGCAAGTTACAATGTTCTTGAGAAGATAATACAGGGTGTCCCAAAACAATCGTTTTCCCTTGAAATGGGGGGTTCCTGGGGTGATTTGAAGCAACATTTTCCTTTGCAAAAATGTTGGTTGGGGCTTCGTTTAGGAGTTATTAACGAAAAATACTGACCAATCAGAGCGCGACCTAGACGCGTGTTGGCAAAGTTGGTACGGCGCGTCAGGAGGATCCCCTCGCTGGAGCGTTAGCGGATCACCGCGAAGAAGAAATGAACAAGCGAAAGAGTAGGCAATTTAGAATTACGTATTGTAAAAACTCACTTATTTAGCCGTTAATCCACTTGCTGCTTGGAAGAGTGGGTGACTGGGCCACTCGGTGACGAACTGCACAGCTGGCCTCAGGTATGCGGCAGTGCCGAAAGCCAAGGGTTGTACCGGTCAGGTCAACGAACCGCACAGCTGGTGGTTAATAGCAGGTATCCAATAATGTAAGGCCCAAGGGATGCAGGGTGAGGTCAATAATCCGGACCTTCACTTTCACTGTTGTTACGGTAAATAATTTTGCACACACGCGATCACTGTACACACTTGTCACCACATAGCTATTCACTAATAAAAATTCCAGTGACACTTGTATCACAGCACAAATAATGAGGTATGAAATCAGTAGACGGCGGTTTTCATGCATTTCTACCAAAAATGAGTACGTGCAATTTAAAACAGTACAGAGACGAAAAACTGCTATTATTTATAAAAAAAATACAATGTATAAAAATGAAATATCTGTTTGGCTGCTGTTCCTTGCAACAGCAGCAGCCAACTTTTATTTTGCATAAAAACCCGCAGTCTACTAATTATCATTATTAAAAACACACAGACTAACACAACCGTGAGTTTTGATAACTCTTTGGAGATGTTCTCTCCACCACGGCTCGAACGACACTGATTTTCTGAAAAGGGAGGTCGTTCTTCGTGTCGAAAATGCACGCTGCAGCACGGTTACGAAAACGACGGGATGGATAGACGAAAAACAGGATACGAGAAGGACCGCTGTAAGACTAGAATTTATGGCAATCACATGTTCGGTATTCCTGCAGACTGGTACGCAGAGTCAGTGGGTAACTGTTCGAAAACGTCGTCCGTCCTTCTTTTAGAAAGATTCTTAAGAGAAGTGTAGGACAATAGGAACCCCTTGCGGCGCGCGGACCTGACATTTCTACCTCTTGGTGGGTAAAAGGACAGACGACGTTTTCGAACAGTTACCTATTGACTCTGCGTACCAATCTGCAGGAATACCGAAACATGTGATTGCCATAAATTCTAGTCTTACAGCGGTCCTTCTCGTATCCTGTTTTTTGTCTAATGAATTTTGTCACAATCGCGATCACTATTCACATTTTTCAACACTATGCACTAATAACGATCGAAAAAAATAGTGAAACTTCCTACGAGAAGAACGTTGTAAATTTCACTTTCACTGCACACGGCGCGGCGTTAATCGATGCACATAAATCCTTTGATTTTAGAGAACTAATCACTAACAATCACAAACTGTTTTCACTTGTTTTATGGCGTCCTTCCCGGTTCCTGTTCGTTAATTAGTCCTGCGGACAGGCCGCTACCGCCGGTGGCACGTTGCAGGTAGACGGACCCAATAAACTCCAAATAGGCCTGGGGTTTACTGTCCACGAAGAAGGGTTGCACGACAAGTGCGTCCAGGTCAATGCACCTGACACTTCTGTGGGTGGTTCATTCCATTCCTTAATTTGCTGTGTGTAGTCCTGAAAAGGGGTGGACAGTAAACCCCAGGCCTATTGTGAGTGCGATCTGCTTACGTTTTTTCGCGAACGCAGGTGACTCCTATTAGTAATCAGCAAAGAACATGCGTGGTCCTGGTCATGGGGGTATCGGCCGGGAGATATGCGTTAAGCGGGGCCCCGGTCGATCGGATCCCATGTCGCGCAGGTAAGGGAAAGGGCACATTTAATGTCCTGGGAGAGGGGTTTTAGTGGGTAGTGGCCGTTAAATAGGCTGAGTCCCACACTCCCCCTGGCACCCGGCCAGGAGGGTTAGTGCGTAAATGCATTTCCCCTCTCCCTGAAAAAAAAAAAAAAAAAAAAAAAGGTGACTCCTATTAGTATGTGCGCGTGTGTGTGTGTGTGTGTGTGTGCGGCCGTACGTTGTGGCCGAGGCGTCCTAGACGCCAGTGTGTTGTTTGCCAAACTCGGTAACGGTACGTGCTACAGTTCTTCAATAAATACTGAATATTTTCCTTCGCATTCGGAATGCAATTTTATTCCTATAATCCTGCCCATTTTGATTCTAATTGCACAGTGCGTGACAATGGAAAGGTGTACGTAAATGTAAAAGGAGACTTTGTCGACTGTTCTGTTTCGCGAGCGGTACGACAGATCTATTTATACCGTATGGGCCAGTGGATAGGAAAGGATCGAGGAGGAGATTTGAAAATTCGCGAAGACAAACGACACAGAGTGCACGTTAAAACACCTTGGCAGCGCCACAGTGGTCCGGATTGGAAAATCGAGTGACATTTTGTCATAACTTTTGAATGGTAAAAGTTATTGGGATAAAACTTTCACTGAAAAATATAAAAAATAATCACTTTTAAATCATAAATAATTTAATATGTTTAGTGTTTGTTTAATTATTTTTAATAACATTTTACTTACTTTATTGGCTGATTTACTTAAATCTATGTAGCTATCAATTCTCTGCAGCTTCTCGATCTAGCGGCTTTTTCTTTTTGTTTTGATTTTTCATCCTTATTGCCGACATATATGGATCGGAAGTTAGAAGCAATCTGTGAAGCAAATTCTCGTTTGTGTTGGTCCTGGAAATTTTTCTCGTGTTCCTGCTTCTAAATTTCTTAAAATCTTTGTTTTTTGTTTCTCGGGCCTCCTCAGAAAGCTGTCCAATCGGAAGCAAGGCGTTTTCAATTATATCTTTGCCGTGTATTAATATTTTATGCATGGAGGCAGGCATATAATACCATCCATTATTTTGCACATAGTGTTTTGCTGTTTGGAGCGTATACTCTCCGAATTTGGTATAATTTATTTTGTATGGAGACGAAATTACTTGTAAAATAATGTGCAGCCTTTTAATTACAACCACGTCAATTTCCGTTATTTCCACGGAACTTTCAGCATTTTGAAAAAATCTTCTCGCCGTATTCCCATCGTTTGATAAGCCCCATCCTTGTTCCGACGCGGAACAACGTTAGCCGCGAGCCGCCCGCCGTTGGGAGGCAACGAATTAAGCTATTAAGGAAAAAACGCATCTGCCATAGTAAACAAGGAGGCATAGCCTAAAACCATCATGTAGATTTAGACCTTTCCTGCGCCGGTAGGAAGTTTATGACTTTCGGGAGAATAGGCTACGGCTTCTCGTAAAGTAATTTAACACGTGCCACGAGATTTTTGCCTCCACGAGAACCTTTTTTTACCTGAACATCCCCACCACACGAAACCGGTCACTCGCGCTCACCGGAAGCTAATTTCTATGCGACAAATTTTACGCCAATAAAAAAAATACCTGAAAAAATCCACCAATCCAAAAGCCTTTCCGGTCGACGGAGGAACTTCCGAGAGAGGCTCAGCAGGCTCTCGCGTGCGGAAAAGAAGGCAGTCTACGATCAACACTCTCACTAGCAATACGTTAAAAATAGTCAAACTCTGTAATCACCTTGCAATAAACATACGTGTTAAGGCAATCGAGAATAACTCCTTACTATCCCACTTATTTTAAAAAATAATAAGGAATTCCGCGACAACCAATCTGTGCGGAAAAACATCCTTGCTTCACATGGTCGACAACTATTCCTAATTTTTCTTTAAACAGTCGTTGAATTTGCGTTTCTCTTTCGCTTCGAATGTATTTCAAGTCGGGTGTGTTAGCAGTCTATTTTTGAACGGTAAATTATATGACAAATGCAATATCCATTCAAGGCATCTTATCCATGCATGCAGCGAAGAAATTCAAAAGGACTAATTATCAGTATTCGCTGGTTTAGATTTTAGAAATTCTAATTGATTCATCTCCGTAAGTTTTGCATTGCATATATAACAACGCATAGAGGATGTAGTTCTCGTAATCGCATTGCAAATTTTATTATCTACCATTGTAAGTAACATAGAATATTCGGTAGATGTATTATTTATTTCAAACGGCTTCAAATTTTTTATTTAATTATTTATTCTATTAATTTCTTGGTCTATAATGGTTTGAGACTCTTTAATAAATTCAAATCTTATTGGCCGGCAAAACCAAGGAGATGATGGTCGCGAATTTTCCCAGAGGACTAGACTGGATATGAAAATAGGTTCTTCATCGGTATTAAGGTCTGTATGAAATACTTGTTTATATCTTTGCTGGCTTGAAGCACCATCGCAATCCCATTTGCATATGAGAATTAGCTTAATATTTTCTGGCAATGTTCCCAAACTCTTCAATATGCGGGCAATTGTATGGTCTAATAAGCCTTGTAATTTAACGCTAACATAGGTTTCAGTAATTTTCATAATACTATTTGCTGGATAGCACTTTCTTTTTTCTTGCAACAGTTTAAAATAATAGGGCCACTGATTGTTGTTGTATTTTATGGCTGAATTTCGAATAGTGATATACTGAAATGTGGAGAGCTCAGCCGTAATGAAAATGCTTAAAGTTTTTTCTACCGAAAACTTTTTCTGTTGAAGTGCATATCCTTTTTTAAAGGAAGATTCAATTTGCTGATCATTTCTACTGTCAAATAAATATTGCAATCCGCGTAACTTCTGATGCATGCCTTGTTTTCGCAATTTCATCTTTAATGCAGTCGAGAGAAAAATGATTACTGAGAGATCGAGACCTCCGTATTCTTTCCCTGCTACTGCATTGAGAATATAATTTTCGTCCTTTGTATATGTGTACAGTGGACGATTTTCGTTGTAATGGGGTATTTGCCGAACTTGAAAATGGAATCTCTGCCAATATGGTATTCAGATATGAAAAATCTTTTTCCAGCCATGACTTAGTACGTTCAAGAAATCTCTATCTGAATAGCAAAGACGAAACGTTACATGCAAAATTACAGAGGCAATAAATGTTTAAGCGTTGTTGTACTTACCAAACATAAACCAAATGAAAGGTAATATAACGTAAAAAAAACTCAGAACTTATACTAATTAAACGATGAATGAATATATATAACACACATTAAAAATAACTGAACTAAACACAGATTGAGTATATCATATATAATAATATATTATAATCATATAATAAATTTATACATATGTCATAAACATTAAATATACACTGTACACAGTCTTTTACAAATGCTTTACTATATGCTTTCTCCAATGGTTCAGTTTCAACTGAATAAACGTTAGAATTAGAGACAGAAAGTTAGAAAACAATCGACTGCAGCATAACATAAACAGATTCAGGCTGCAATGTAAACAGTAAACAGTTTGGTCCAGAAGGTTCTTCGCATCTCTCAGAATCTTGACGCTCGACGAGCCGATAGATACACTTTAAACACTAATAACTTGCGTGGAGGGACGATGTTGGATGTAAATCGTGCATAAATATATAGGGGAAAGTGTACTGAAAATAATACAATTTATAATAATGCGGTGCTATTTGGAACTCAAAAGATATTCCTTATCAAAGATGAGGAATTTTGATAACTTCCGTGCCTACACTGTGCATTACTTTTTAAATACATTATTTAAGTTAATTTTTAATTGTCACTATAAATTCTTATTGTAAAGGAATGCTCTTCATGTCAAAACAAGAACCGAGAAAAAATATTAAACAGCTTAGCCAGGGCATCCAGATGAAGATAAGCATCTTTCTTCTGCGAAACATAGTATTTTCAAAATGTTCAAGTTTAAGTGTTCGTTACGATTACAAATTTTTATTTTATTGTATTAATTTCTTTATTTTCGAGGTATATGGATATTTAAGAAGCAATGCAAACTTTGTGCATGTCGATACGAGAAAGTTCATTTTTCGGTAAAATGTCACACGATTTTCTAATCCGGACCACGCGGCGTCCTTACGATGGATGTCACACTGGAAAGAAAGGATGGCCCACACAGTAAACGCAACACTTGAAATTAAAGTTCGGAAGCTACGGTGTTGATGTTATGGCGCCAATAACTGATATAGCTCGACAACTGATTGAGACAATACGAGCAAAAACTGTACACTTGGCACGTTCTTGTGGCAAGGCATTGTCACTTTGATACGGTTGGGAGAGCAGAAACTAAGCAACGGGTACGCGAGATAATCAGATTGATACAGATTTTAACATTTTACGATCGATAAAAATTGAATATGTATGTTAGCGCCAATATGTTGGGCCGAATCAGGGACGGCTACCGATACTTGGTAAGTACGGCGACCTCTGAGAGTCGGCCGATGCTTTGAGCGGCGACTTCTGAGAGTCGGCCGATGCTTTGAAATCGGTGACAGAGACACCGATCCCTAATTGCCGATCGCCGACGCTACCGTTGACGCGACGTCAACGGTGACATGTGGGATGAATAACCAATCGAGATGATTTCGGGGCGGATCTGGCCACGGAGTGGGGAAGGTGACGAACCTTCTGGCAAGAGGACCATGACGAACGGCAGGGCACATACCCCAGAACCGCTGGACGATACGGGTTTCTCTAAAATTCTGACATGTATAATCAGATTCAATTCGAAATTTAAAATATGCTTACTGACGATGCATCGATTACACAAAATCAGCTGGGAGGTTTGTAAACAGTTAGGTTTAACGATTAACATTTCTTTGTTTATGACTAGCGGTAATCTTACTTTTTTATACGTTTTTGATTAGTTTGTTTTCTGAGTATCGCAAACTTTCCATCGCCATAATATTTTAGTGGTCACTATTTATCACTGGTATCATTAATTAATATTAATTAGTGTTCGATCGCGAAGTTCGCGGTTGCCGCGCCTATCGTTCGCTCCTTTCAAGCTTGTAAATTAATATTGGATAACTTATTCAATGTACGATTGTGAGTCACCGTTGTGACTGAGGAAGCGCGTTTCGTCCCGGACCTGCTAGTGGATTCGTCAGTAAGGCTAATCTAGCAGGTCCTAACTTAGACGCGTTGGATCTGTGTGGTCGATTCCTTGTCTCGGTACATAAGAAACACCAAGGAGTTTGGGAAAGATCTCGTGCAATCCAATGTGGTCGATTCCTTATCTCGTGCGACTAGGAACACCAAGGAGTTTGGGAAAGATCTCGTGCGATCCAATTTGGTGGATTCCTTTTCTCGTGCGACCAGAAACACCAAGGAGTTTAGGAAGGATCTCGCGCGATCCAATGTGGTCGATTCCTTATCTCGTGCGACCAGGAACACCAATGATTGTGAAGGATCTCGTGCGATCCGATGTAGTGGATTCCTTATCTCGTGCGACCAGGAACACCAAGGAGTTTGGGAAGGATCTCGTGCGATCCAATTTGGTGGATTCCTTATCACGCGCGACCAGGAACACCAAAGAGTTTAGGAAGGATGTCGTGCGATTCGATGTGGTGGATTTCTTGTACCGATAGACAAGGAACACCAAGGACAGATACGTTGCCTGATCTCGATAGCTCAGAAAGAATCTCATTATGAGAATTGTTAGAGCGATTAATAAGTCAACGTTCGCGTCCGAAACTCGAATAAGCCTCTCTTGTTCGAGCCTTTTTCCCGGGCCTACAACAACGAGCCCTCTCTTTACTTGTGAGAGAGGGTGTTCCCTTTTCGTGAAGGCTCCTCTGTGTCCGCGAGAAAGGGTGTGCCTCCTATTGAGCTTTAGTGGTTAAAATGCTCACTGATTATTGACAAACAGCACTGATTGGTTCTTGCCGTTGCATTTCCGAATCAGCGCTGACTAGATTGTTTAGTGTCCCTTCTTGTCCCGAGCGAGACCTACCCCGGAGAAGGAGTGGGCGCTACCTGACTCTCTCTCCAAGGTCGCCCTCAGGAACTTAGGACCGTAGTTCTCAGTCGGGGGTGATACTTCGCAAAGACTAAATTTATAGCACGTTGTGAGTTTTAACGAGGTAAAAAAACTCTCATTTGGTCGATGTCTTAATTTGTTGCCAAATGTTGCAACGGTTTGCTTAATCTTTGAAGAGGCTGTTTAGTCGAAAAAGAAAAGAAAGACCCCACGTTCTCTGTTCCCTTGCGACGGAACAATTGGTGTGCTAATAAATTTTAAGCAATGGTTATTTATTAGTTTCCTCATTTGCTCATTTACATTTTCTGCGTAAACAAAATTAATTACCCCATGTCTTTGGAACTAAAAGGTGATTATATAAACAAGGATAGTTAGTGAGTAATGATTCTTTTAACATACTTGAAGGTTAACAAAAATGACGTGATGTGTTTCTTCCAGCCGCGCTGCGGGGAATGTCCTTCCCGTTTAAGTTATTTAGACACCTTGCGATTCTGGGGAGGTCCGAACGAATTATTTATTACATCATTTTAGTTTTTTATTACATCATTTTGGTGTTTTAGTCATTTTTGTACGTCACCTCTAGCGTACTTGGCGACCCGAATGAGTTTTAGTTAATGAAAAGAGTTCTCTAGAAATGCAGTTGTATGTCTGATAGACTTGGTATTGAGGCCATGGTTTGCTCGGTCTACGGACTTGTAAAAATCCAGTGTCAGGAACGTTTAGGCCTATCCTCTGAAGGCCCGAAATTACACGACCTGATAAGACCTACTCGAAAGAGCTGCGATAATTTGATGAATATTCATCAATATAATATCTATATAAAACGAGGTTCACCACCGACGCATACTTGTCACGCAATTGTAACCGCAATAGGTTTGGGTACTATCGTAGGATAATCAAGTAAGTACTTGTACGTATTACAAACCATTATTGTTCATACCATTTAATTAACAGGGTGAGAGTGCATTATGAGTGCAACGTGCAGAAACAAATGAATTTTTTGTACCGATCAAAACTTCTGTTGCAGACATTCAATTTAATCCATAACTGGTATACTGGGGTCTTTCATGACGCCAACAAAATTGCTGCGCACTAACTTTTGTTATTGTATTGTGCAATGATTCAAAATACAGTAAATGCTCATTCCTAGTCCAAACGCTGTGTTTGGCACGGACAAATACGGTGGTGGGCCTTGCTTTTTGATTTATGACTGCGCTCAGATATCTATTGCGCCGACCGCGCCGAGCGAAGCTTCAATAGAGAGCCGAACATACGGATCGCATGACCGAAACGTGTCGCCGTCGCCAGCACAGTTTAAAGGCCCGCGTGTTCTCACAATGCAATGCCAATTAAAAATTATTTATTTTTCATTATTTTTTTACGGGACTTTCACTGGCTTGTTTCTGGAATTTTTCTGATTAGAACAAGACCAAACACGATTTATTATTACTTATTTTTTACGAGACTTTCACCATTATATTTGTGGCATTTTTCTGATTAAAATGATACCGAACACGATATAATTCGGATCATATACAGATATGTATATGGTCATTTATAATACAAGTCAGTTCTCTTGACCGGGACAATTCACGAATCTTACACGTGTAAATATCAAAAAGAGCCGTGGAGAGTCGCGGCGCGCCGGCACAGTCAAAGACTTTCCCATACGCTGATCTTTCTTGCGTCCGAAACTTTCATCGTCCGTTACACGGGTAAATATGATCGGAATTATATCATATTTGGTATCATTTTCATTATAAAAATGCCACGAATATATTGGTGAAAGTTCCATAAAAAAA
>CM052222.1:1130599-1141010 GCA_028454225.1 Lasioglossum leucozonium
AACGCTCCAGCGAGGGGATCCTCCTGACGCGCCGTACGATCTTTGCCAACACGCGTCTAGGTCGCGCTCTGATTGGTCAGTATTTTTCGTTAATAACTCCTAAACGAAGCCCCGGCGGACATTTTTGCAAAGGAAAATGTTGCTTCAAATCACCCCAGGAACCATCCATTTCCCGAAAGAACGATAGTTTTGGGACACCCTGTATAGGAATCGGTGACAGATCAGGTAGAAGCGAGAAAGGTCTTGAGTATCTGTCCATCTTGTGTCAAGCGTAGGAGGTAGCCGCCACAATACTATCTACCTGATATTGGAAATTTATGCATTTATGTGAAGCGCAACACATTTTACTTGTGTTTAAAGCATCGATAAATTATTTTTAAATAGAGGGAATAAAATTATTGCCACGTTTATTGAAAACAGCCTTGTACATAGATTATACAAGGCTTGTACACAGCCTTGTATAAAATGTATTTTTGTTTCTTGCTTTCATTTACATTTACTACTACTGTAGATTATATTAACCTATATTTTTCTTACTGTAAAATGTCTAATTAATATTTATATTTAGATATTTTATACAACCAATTCGAAACTATCTTTAACGGTCGCGGGTGGTCGTTCGGAGGGACAATTCTATGGCACATTGTCCTTCAAGATTTACAGAAAAACTAAACATCTGGCAATGTCTCGAATGGTCGCCGAATGACCCTAATTTACGAAATCTTCTAGGAAGATTTTTAGTCACGAATGCACAATAAATATTGTCCGAAAGAGAACTGTTAGAGAGAGAGAGCGCTTCGCGAGAATATATATATATATAAATCTAAATTATTGTAACGCCACTTGTCGTGTAACACCACAAAACTGTACCGGCGTAACTCATTTTTCACTTCCGTATAAAGCCTTCAATCAAGTAACACGTGTACAACTTTTCTCCCCGCGAATCTAATGAAATCCTACAACCATCAAGAACCATATGTACTGTTCCATATGTAACCTGATCAAATAAATTTTTCAGGAATTTGCAGAACCTAATATTTGGCCGCTACCTGCTGAACATCGAGTACAATGGCGAGTTACCTCGAACCTTTTTGTGGTGTGGTTGCTTTACTTATCGTCTTCTATTATTACTGGACCTCCCATTATGATTTCTGGAGGAAACGTGGCGTAGTTGGACCAAAACCTCACCCGATTTTCGGCAATCTCTTGAAACTAACCCTTGCAAGAATAGGTATAGCGGACGTAGTGATGGACATTTATAAGAAATACAAACATGAACCTGTGGTTGGATTGTTCGAAGGAATATCACCTATTCTAGTTATACATGATCTAGATATTATAAAGAATGTCTTGATCAGGGACTTTTCCTCCTTTCAAGAACGGCCACATACGGTTCATGAATGGGTATGTATAAAACCAGAGAAGTGTAAATGAAATTTCATTACTTATAAAATTAAAGTATTTTCTCAACATTGTATTTAATCTATTTTTGTTGATCATTAACTTTTTAATCAACTATTCGTTTTCCCTTCGAATACACGACAATGTCGTTCTCTCTTTCATGCAGCGCACGCCTCCTTCGCGATTAGGGTTGCCATCCGTCCGGGTTTCCCCGGATTTGTCTTAGTTTTTAATGCATACGGGGACGTCCGGGGGAGATTTTATTTAGAGTATCCACACATTGGGCACTCGCATGGACGGCCCAGAAGCCCCCGGAAGAGATGCAAAATGCAAAACCAAGTTGATGAAGCAGGACGAAAGAAAGCAGGGGTACTGGCACGGTACATCTTTCGTCTTGCTTCGTCAACCTGGTTTTGCACTGTGCATCTCTTCTTCCGGGGCTTTCCGTACCATCTCTGCCAGTGCCCAATGTGCGCACACTCTTAAGGTCTGCACATACTTGGCGAAGATGTCTACTGTCTAATTCATACTCGACACTCAGACTGTTCTCCGAACTTGAGACCTTTTACCCGAACTTGAGATGCTCAGAGGAAAGCGGCACAGCGTGTTGTTGTCCGCAACATTTTTTACAGAACTGCAACGAACCAAAACATTTAGAACCTCCGGCGTGTTGACTGGAGTTGTTTGACGAGTTGTTGACCTATTAACACGCGGACGCTAAAAATAGTCAATTGTTTAAAAAATAATACTCTATGTTTAACTCTGCTTGCCAGTTGTGTCGGACGACATATTCTTTAAAAAATTAGTTTAACCACTTAATACAGTTGAAATTATATTGTGTTCAATATAATTTTAATCAGAAAAATGCCAGAAATAAGTTGGGGAATGTTCCATAAAAATATAATTAAAAATAAAAAAGTTTTGTAATTGGATTGGTAGTGGTTTCCTAGTCTCACACTGTCGAGCTTCTTGGCTTATGCCCCGTAGGTATCGATAATTTGCTGTGGTTCAGAAGTTATAGGAAAATTTTACCAAATTTCTTGATCCAAACCACTCTGTGCGACCGTCCGAGGCTGTATACGAGGTGCAGCGTTCACTTCAAACAATTTTAATTTCGTCAATTCAAAACAGCTCCCTAAAGGGAACACTTAGGGTTATATCTTCATTTTTTATCAAATATTAAAAAATTCCCGTTGTTGCGGAGGCAACATCGAAGGACAGACGGTCCTAAAACCTCCCGCGAACACTCAAGCGATATATCTGAAAAGGTTGACAATCACTGACGTACCGACAATTAAATTTCACAACCACCGCACTTCGATAATTTTGACTAACAGACGGAAAACACATGCGACCGAGAGTAATAAATCACGCCTTCAACAATACACAAAGAACCCTGACCAACTCCCACTCCTGCACCTAAAACACATCCACGTTCCCTTAAAAAACCGTTATTTTTTCCCCCACCTATATCCCTACACCACCAACAACGACAAGACCGAGGCGACGTAAAATACGACACGACGAAACAAGAACAGAAATCACTGCAATCTCAAACACTTAACATCGAAAGCACTCTGCTACCAGCCTATAGTTAAAAACACGAGTCGTCATTTGTATCCCTCTGAAAATAAAGTGTATATATATATATATTCATCTAAAAACTCGTCTAAAAAGGTGCTTAGTTTTTATAAAGTCCAAACTGAGAGAGGGCACGAGAAAAACCACACAAACTCTTGCCTTCGTATACACCCCTGCTATGAAAACATTGCATTTGTTTAAAACAATGGCAAAATAAATGGTGAAAAAACATTTTTTTTATTTAGTAGATACACTTATGTTTTCACTAGAAGCTTCTAAAAAAGGTGACACTGTTTTTTACACGTCTGTAAAATTAACAATTTTTAAGATATCGAAAAACCCATCAAGATTCGTTCATAAGTCACTAAAAACTAGAATAAAATCCAAGACAGTATTCCAGAAGTGTCTGATCTCGCGTGGAATGACCCTAGTGATAGTGGAGCAAGTGTGAGCGACTAACATCGGAAAACCCGGATCCTTAAGGGTCTGCGCATATTTGGAGTTCAGACGGTTAGAAATCGGTATGGCTACCCGGGTGTTGCCTCTAGTGTCTTTAACCGAACTTTCTGAATCTTGCGGACGCGATATTTTTCTCAGCTAGCGGGCCTTTATATCTTGGACAGCAGCCTAGTCCCCTGCTGTGCATGGCAGAAAAAAAGGTTTTTAGGGCCTCTACAGTTTTCACAGCAAATTATAGATACCTACGGAGCATGGGCCCCGCGAGGGATCAAGAAGCTCGACAGTGTGAGACTAGGAAACCACTATCAATCCAATTACAAAGCTTTTTTATTTTTAATTATATGTTTACGGAACATTCACCAACTTATTTCTAACACTTTTCTGATTAAAATGATATTAAACACGATATAATTTCAACTGTATTTAGTGGTTAAACTCATTTTTTAGATGCTGAAGTTTATAGTCAATTTTTTTTAAATAAGTAATGTGTCTCACGTAAATATTCTTCAAGAAACTATTTTTGGGGATGCTAGTGTCACGGGAATTATTCGCTACAGAAAAACATGAGCTAGTTAACGCTGGTCCGGAGTACCGTTGACCAGGTAAAATTACGGAACTACCGAAGTAACCGGTCGTATCGTGAATCGGGAAGTATGTATCAAGAAGATGTGCTTGTTGGATTTCAAACCCAAGTGTTCGATCCCTCGCGCGTATTCGCGTCGGCCAAGGTGGCGCGCGTATTTTTCTGCCTCCAATATCGTTAGAGGCCCTTTTGTGATTTCTTACCGTCCTTCATTACATTGAAGAATGCTAGTCTTCGACGTGTTGTACATGACATTCGATGATTGGAGCTGACGGTATTGAAAAGGGGCCATAAAGTCCATCTGTGCGACCTCTCTTTTTGAGTACCGCTTGCGAGGCACGCGAGGTCTCAGATGCGGACACTGCGGGCCGTTTCGGGCCAGCATGTGCGGCGGCCAAGGGATTGCGCTTCTTGGGCCGCATGTACAGGTCATTCGGGCCATACCGTAACGTCACATCGCGCGGCATCCTTGGACACGGTTCCGACAACCGAACAAAAAACCCTTGGTAATTGTCACCGGGCTATTACCAAGGGTAATCAAACATCTGCAAGCCACTCGGGCCCAAATCGCGTTGCTTCGGTGTAAGGTCGCGTTCGAATTTACGGAATTCGGGAAACAATGGAATTCTTCTACGTTAACTTGAGGGTTGGTCCTTTCTTCCTCCACCGGCGAGGGTTGTATGGGAAGATCCTCCTCCCTCAAGTTAACTAACGAATAGAATCGTTTTTTCCCCAAAATCGGCCTTGTCGAGGCATACTCGATTTTTTACCTCGAAATTTGTCCCGAAGCAGTGCAGCAGACGCTTACGAATCGTTGTAACGAACAGACGATTACGAATCGTTATAACGAACGTACACCCGCTTACGAACAGCGAGAGGTTACCGATCCTCCGAGAAGTTTCTCGTTCATGAGAGGTCCGCATCGCTCTCAGAGACATCATTCGGTCTCAACAAACCATCGTTCGATTTGCTACCGCTACGGCTCACTAGCTCCGTTAAAATAATCGTCTAAAGTTAAGTCGGCGGACGATCGCGCCGTGTAGAGAATTTATCGCGCTCCAAGTCTTTTCTACATATTGCTTATCAAGGTGTTATTACCAGGCGGCTCTGAGCAAAAGAGTGTCAGATGTCTTTGATGGCGATGGGTCGCGTGCTTTACACTACAGGTGTCACATGTGAATTTGCGTTTGGTAATACGAACCTCCCTGGCTGCGGTGTCGTATGAAGATTCGGGTTATCGATAAGATATGCTTCACATTAGCATGGGAATTTCCTGAGTTGTAACCCCTGGGGTTCTGGTAGTGGACGCCACACTGTGTCTCTTTCCTCTGGGCATCTCTAGTTCGGGAAAAAGGTCTCAAGTTCGGAGAGAAGTCTGAGCGTCAAGTATGAATTAGACAGTAGACACCTCCGACAAGTATGTGCAGACTTTTACAAGGAGTAGTCGCGTGACAGGGCCAAAGGGGGCGTAACCTGCGAAAATCGACCGTCGGGAGCTCTTAATTCCGAGGTCTGGAATAACCTATTTGTACCAACAGCTACACCGTGAAAAATACTGATAAATGAATTCTAACGTTTTTTTATGTTGTGGTAAATAAAAACTGATTGGAAAACTGCTAATTTTAATTCTGAAAATGCTGAACCCGAATTTGAAAACCATATATTTTCAGCATTAATTTACCATTTTGTAATGCTAATAAAAGGGAGTAACTTTTGTTAAAATTCAATGAAAAAATATCGAGTAAATTATTACAGTACTGAAATTCTTGTTTCTGGAACATATTAAATAACTCAATACAAAATATTTATGATAGATCAGATAGATAGATCGTAATATAAAAGAAAATCTCTTGAAAATTATTTTAACCGATTTTTGAAGGTCACCATATTTTTTTGCACATTAACGCGAATTTTTCATAATGCAATGTGGTAGTCGGCGTCAAGATGAGTTCAACGATCTACACACCATGACCTTGAAGTGACTTTGAAAGCGAAAAAATCAAATTCAGTTTGAAGAATCCAAATTAATAAAACGAAAAAAGTTATATCACCTTGTTTTAGTAGTTGCTGAAAATGCTGGCCGTCCGCAGCAAGACAGGTCTGTACACGAGCAGTGAATAATGGACAGCAGTTCGAGCAAATAATAAACTAATGTGATACTGAACTTCATCGATAAATGTCCCAAATGTCTGAACGATAATTGTCACTTCGATTACCCATTCCACTGGGGGGCATACCCCGTGAGGGGCCAAAAAGCTCGGATGGCCTTGGCCGCCGAGCAGTGTAATCCGATACCGGGACGGGTATATCGGTGTAAACCATAACTAATCCAATGACAAAACTTCTTTATTTTTTATTATTTTTTGTGGAAGTTTCACCAACATATTCGTGGCATTTTTCTAATGGAAATGATACCAAATATGATATAATTCCGATGATATTTACCCGTGTAACAGACGATGAAAGTTTCGGACGCAAGGAAGACCAGCGTATGGGAAAGTCTTTGACTGTGCCTCTGTGTCTCTTTTTTCCCATACGCTCTTCTTCGTTGCATCCAATACTCTCATCGTTCATTACACAAGTAAATATCATCGGAATTATATCATATTTGGTAACATTTTCATTAGAAAAATGCCACGAATACGTTGGTGAAAGTTCCACAAAAAATAATAAAAAATAAAGAAGTTTTTTCATTGGATTAGTAGTGGTTCACACCGATATACCCAACCCGGTATCGGGTTACACTGATCGGCGGGCGAGGTCTGTCGAGCTGTCCTTTTCTACGTTCGGTAAATGTCAAAGAATAGAATCCCTTACGGATAATTGTCCCTGGCCAGACCCGTGGTTTGGTCATTTATCGATTAAATACTGTATTATCTTTTTCCAACGACCATTGCCTCGCTGAAAACACCGGTTCTCGTTCGATCACCGAAGTTAAGCGGCGTAGGGCGTGGGACGCACTAGGATGGTTGACCGCTCGGTAAAAAGCCGGGAAGTGGCCCTCTGGGTGCGTTTCACGTGTTGTTGGAAAAATAGGTCGTTCGGAACCCACCTTAACAAAAGGTAGGTCCCGCCTGAAAGTAGGCGATAGTTGACGATTGGTAAGGGGAGAGGTGGTGGAATGGATTTGAAACCCTGAGGGGACCAAATATCATTACATACATACTGTATTATCTTTTTCGTTTCGTAACTCTTGTATTCTTCAAACTAAAACTGATTTTTTCGCCTTCAAGGTCATTTCAAAGTCATGGTGCATCGGTCGCTGAATTCATCTTGACGCCGACTACTACATTGCATTATGAAGAATACATGTTAATATGCAAAAAATAAAATATGGTGACCTTGAAGAAACCGTTAAAATGATGTTCAAAGGATTTTTTTTATATTACCATCAGATACACGCCTTAAAACCATGTGCATCCTGTTTAGTAATTTTTTTTTATTATTTAATAGTAGCGGGAATAATTTAGGTGTTCGAGTTAAAATTAACACCCTGTATGCCTGACATAATTATTTCCTAAAATGTTTACAGACTGAACCCATGTCGCTAAATTTATTTCAATTGGACGCAGCACGATGGCGACCGCTAAGACCGAAAATAACTCCGATTTTTACATCAGGAAAACTGAGAGACATGTTCACCCTTGTTGTGGAATGTTCAAAAAACTTAGAAGGATACTTAAATAATGTAATTGGAACAGGAAAACCAATCGAAATTTGCGAATTGTCCGCACAATTTATGACGGACGCGATTGGCTCATGCGCCTTCGGAATAAATATGAACGCTATGGGTGAAAAGGATAACGAGTTTCGTCGAATGGGCAGACATATTTTCCAAGGAACCATAGAACACACTTTACGATTAAAAACGAGACTGTTATGGCCAAAACTTTACGATTTACTTGGATTCGTGGTGCCTGAGCGAACGATAGCTCCTTTCTTTACGAAAATGGTCATGAGCACGATCAAATATAGACGGGAGCACGGGATCTATAGACCTGATTTTATTAACATGCTCATGGACTTTCAAGAGCATCCAGAAAAGATAAAAGGCGTCGGTAAGTTAATTGTTGTCCATAAAACATTGTCTACAAAACTAGCCTATAACGTACAATAGTGCACGGTTGTTTGCGATGCAACGAGTGTAGCGAGCGATGGTCCCGATGGTAGACGGTTGGGTCGTAACCAGAGCTGTGAAATTATTTAAATAACGATTCGAATAAAAGACACTTAATCTTTATTCGTTATTCGAAGGTTCTAATAGAAAAAGTATTATTTATTCGACGAGTATCGAATAAATAATTTTATTCCACAAAAAATCTAATAACTTTTTTGTTCGAAACAGATTTATTCGAACTTCGAATAATTTTTTTTTCTTGTATCATCTTTTAAGCGAAGGATTTGAATAACTCTTCGAATAACTTTTACCAGCTGGAATAAACGGCGACGAGGGTCGCCTTTTTTTACTCAAGTCATTGACTAACGAATAAAAGCATTTTTATCTTTTATTCGTTATTCGAAATTTTTATATAGATAAACATTTTTACCAACTCTGGTCGTAACGATGATGAACGTTAGTTACTGGACGGTACTTTATTATATAACTTTAATTTTCGAGGATCAAGGTCATTTCAAGATCATGTTATTATACATACCAGAATGTATTTTTCCATCAGTTACACGATGCAATAAAAAAAAAATGTAGTTATGTACAAAAAAACATCGATGACCTTGACAACTCCGAAAAAAATGACCCACGGAAAAAAAATATTCGTGCCAAATATTTGGTCCAGTGACACCATGCACATTACGTAAAAAATAATTTTTGCATCACAATAACCTGAAGAGATATTTAGGTGTTCTTATTTAAACGGACCACCCTGTATACATGTATTTATCAGTCACCCATGTCGAAAACACATAGGACACAGGGAATAGTCGTTACAGGTTCATGCGTGTAAGGTCCACACCTTACACGCAGATATAGTCCACTCAGTTAATGACACTCACACATTTATTAACCAACAATATAAACGTACACCACAGTATCACGGCGGAAAAAGGAGTGCTACAATGCTCTAAACTTTCTTGCACGGCAGTCCGAAGGAGAAGAAGCCTTTATGGCTCGAAAGCCCGAAGGCCAAGAGGCCTTTTCGACTCGACAGCCCGAAGTCGAAGACCCTTACAGCTTGAAAGCTGGAAGGCGAAGATAACTTCCCGGCTCGAAAACCGGACCGCGAGAGAGATCGGCGACTAGCCCGTCGACTCGATTCTCCACGAGGACGGTTGTGCGCCGTCCACCAACACCAACTCCACAATTGCCGTTAGTTTTTAAATCGCGTCGGTTGCCCTTACTCACGATTGTCCTAATTCAGTTCGTTGAATTTAAAGTCGAACAATGGCTAAAGGGTATAGCCGGATAAGACGTGTTACGAACCGAGTGATATGCAGGCTTGGCGTAAGCCGAGGATTATTTTTGAAGGACTTGGTGTGGACTGGCTGATGCCTATTTCATCGTCGGGTCGCCTCCTAGTAGTATTTATGGTTGGCATTTTGTTGGGCCTTCGTTGGAAGATTGGTTGGGCAACCGTTAGAAATGTCGCCTTTTTTGCAGTTGGGCCAACGACCATGGCTAACGTTTGGCTAACATCACTATAATACGAACGACCAATTGTGCCCGCTAAGATATTATTCTGATCTCCTTTACGGTTGTTTTTACAGTATATCATAAATAATATATAAACATTGTATTTCTACGGTAAAAATTAGGGGAAAAAAGGAAAAACTAATTTACAGCCACGTGGGACTTGAACCTAGATCGCCTGTGTATTACACTGATGCTCTATCGCCGAATCTACAGAGGTGTTTTGTGTATTGATACTACGATCTGGGTTAGCGAATATGTCAACTTTAAATCAAAATATCTGGTGTGTACGGGAAATTAATCGATTTGATGGTTAATCGTATCCCGCTGCGCTCAACGAAAAATTAATTTCGTGAGGGCTCTTGTGATTCTTGTTGTTGGTGAAATCATAAATGAAACACTTCTTGTTTAAATAGCTTAAACAATAATAGTATTTATTTAAACTTTGTACACGTGATTTTACGGGTTAGAACGAACTACGTCGTATGGTGGTTGAGAAAAATCTGTCGGCAAAAATCTTGGAGGTTGCTAAGTAGGTTTTTTGGGGTTGAACAAATGAGTGGTGGGAGATAGTAGTTGAAGAGAGGGAAAGTACAGAAGAGAGGGAAAGGTGAAGGTGGTGGTAACGAAGCACGGTTGTCCTAAGGGATAGTATGTTGTAAAAAACAGATGTTGGTCTAAAGCTATTACTTGGGTTTTTTTTTATGATGGGATAGTAATTAAGGTTATGGTGCTGCGTGTAG
>CM052222.1:1141510-1164935 GCA_028454225.1 Lasioglossum leucozonium
AAAAAATGTATTTGAACTATAACTATCATATGCATGCTGTTCAAGCGAACATGATTATTAGTTCTAGTGATATTGTTACACAAAACTAGGTTTAACTAATTTATTGTTAGTTTAGCGATTTTACTACTGAAATGAAATTTTTGTTACTTTTACAGAAACATTAAGGAAATACCCTCCTGGGGCAATACTTCAGCGGAGAACAACAACTGAATACACGTTTGATACTTTGAAATTTACACTACCAAAACTGGTCCATATATGGATACCAATTTATGCACTACACCGAGATCCTGAAATTTTCCCAGATCCTGATAAATACGATCCTGAAAGATTTAGCGAAGAACAAGTAGCAACCCGACATCCAATGCAGTACCTACCATTTGGCGATGGACCAAGAAATTGCATTGGTATGTAGAGGCATATTATAATCATATTTCTGAAAATTGAAAATATTTGTGTTATAATATGAAAACCTAGCAAGTTTATGTAAGTTGATTAAATATTATTAGTTTCACTATCATGAAATTATCATTCTGAAAGCGAATAGCTATTATTTTAATATATATCTTACAGGTTCCCGTTTCGCCACTTTGCAAGTCAAACTTGGATTGATAAAAGTGCTTCAAAATCACAAGGTGGACGTGTGCCAAGAAACTATGTTTCCGTACCAATTTGATATCGGCTCACTTCTCTTGCTACCTAAAGGCGGAATATACTTAAAGATAACAAAAAGAAAAAATTAAACATTATTCTTTAATTGCAATAACAAATGAAATAGTTTGAGTGCCGAAGCCATAGGAGTTTATAAACATTTAATGTGTGCGCCGAAGTCGGACGTCGGACGAAGTCGGATCCACTGTGATCTTAGCCTAATGCGGATGAAAACCACAGGATATATAATATTTCTTCGGAAGAGTTTTGCCATGTGCTGCGATTCCTCACTCCATAGGAGTATAGCATTACAACAAACTGATTACTCAGAAAACTTATTTCTGCGTCTTAAAAGAATTTATAATATTTTGCCGGATGTGCTTGCCACGTGCCGAGATTCCAGACTCGGCACAAAACTGATTGCTCAGCAACTACCTGTTGCCCCCACCACTGCAGGAAAGAATAGGTGGGTCTGAAAGGCGTCCGATCCATCATTCTCGGTTCGATCGTTAAAGTATGCGGTTCGCGCGAGAGGATACCGTTAGCCCGTGGACCTCCCCCGAAAAATTCCGCGCATGACCCCCGAGAAAGTCCGCACGGTTAGGACTGGGGGTGGCTCCCCAAAATGCCCCCTTTCCCAAGGGGAAGGGTGAGGTTGACGGGTGGGAGGGCTCCCAAAATCCCCCCTTCCCCAGAAGGCGGGGCTGGGTAGGGGTGAGGGGGGTTGGGTGTGGGTGGGGGAGCAACTCCCCCCTCCCACGGGTTAGGTCTACCTCGAAAGGTCGTTGAACTTGGTCTAGAATCCCCAGTACCTTCCTACTGATGTATCTGTAGCTTTCGAATAAAGCGTATCGTAATGGTTCACCTTGAACTACAAGTTATGTGATTTTCTGACGTCGCGACCACGTGGTTCTATACAGGATGTCCCAAAACTCCTGCGTAAGCCGGAAATGGGAGGTTCCTTGGGTCATTTGAAGCGACATTTTCCTTTACAAAAATGGCGTCTGTGGTTTTGTTTAGGAGATATTAACGAAAAACACGGACCAATCAGAGCGCGACCTAGAGCGGCGAGCCAGGAGGTGAGCGTTGTCAGTACGCCACGATGTCGCAACAAGCACGAGTTTCTCGATTATGTCACCGATTTCAATGAGCTTGCGATATGTTGTCAAGACCATGATTCTAAACAACATTTCCCTTTAGACTTTTTGCCTTGCGGCTTTAGTTTACGACATATTGAATTAAAAACTCACTTATTCAGCCGTAAATCCATTTGCTGCTTCGAAATGTGTGTCACTGGGTCATTCGGTAACGAACTGCACAGATGTCTTCAGGTGTACGACAGTACCGAAAGCCAAGGGTTGTACGGTCAGGTCAACGAACTGCACAGGTGGTGGTAGATAGCAGGTATACGACAGCCCGGGGATGTGTGGTGAAGTCAACGATCCGGACTTTTCACTTTCACTTTCACACAGATTCTATGAAATTTTTCCACAGTCAATATTTTAATACCACAATTGTCCAAGAGAAGAATATCCCGAATTTCACTTTTCACTGTACGGTCGAAACGTTTTCGCACTGCGAACATTTCACGAGGACAGTCGATGCACTAAAATCCATGGACTTGGAGTGACTGCAGTTTTCTCAAAAAGCTTCGACCATCTCCAAATATCCCCACTACGAAGCCAACCTAAGGATACAGGAACATTATGACAAAACACGTGTTTTGCAGAAGTAGAAAGTACAGTCTTTCCTCTACGATAGGAAACAGGGATCTTCGTCTCCGCGGAAGGGATTGTGCCATAAATCAGAACTCTACAGTTGCTCGAGAGTATACGTAAGGTACCGAAACGGAAAAATTTTCTCCTGCACATGTCGAGTTTAGGAAGTCCTAGGAGAAAGGACCAAGGCTTTACTGCACGGTTTAACTGCATCGACGCTGTACTGTGTCTTGCGGACACCCCTGTGTCTTTGTCCTGCATCGTCCCTCAGACATCGCGGGTAAACTGCCTCAAGAAGGTCAAGCAACGCACACAAGAAATCTTTTTGGAGTTAATTGCACGGCCCAAAAATTGTACAAAATAAAAGTTGGCTGCTACTGTTGCAAGGAACAGCAGCTAAACAGATATTTCATTTTTATACATTGTATTTTTTTATAAATAATAGCAGTTTTTCATCTCTGTACTGTTTTAAATTGCACGTACTCATTTTTGCTAGAAATGCATGAAAACCGCCGTCTACTGATTTCATACCTCATTATTTGTGCTGTGATACAAGTGTCACTGGAATTTTTATTAGTGCATAGCTATGTGGTGACAAGTGTGAACTGTGATCGCGAGTGTGCAAAATTATTTATCGTAACAACAGTGAAATTGAAGGTCCGGATCATTGACCTCACCCTGCATCCCTTGGGCCTTACATTATCGGATACCTGGTATTAACCATCAGTTGTGCTGTTCGTTGACCTGACCGGTACAACCCTTGACTTTCGGCACTGCCGCATACCTGAGGCCAGCTGTGCAGTTCGTCACCGAGTGGCCCAGTGACCCACTGTTCCAAGCAGCAAGTGGATTAACGGCTAAATAAGTGAGTTTTTACAATACGTAATTCTAAATTGCCTACTCATTCGCTTGTTCATTTCTTCTTCGCGGTGATCCGCTAACGCTCCAGCGAGAGGATCCTCCTGACGCGCCGTACGATCTTTGCCAACACGCGTCTAGGTCGCGCTCGGATTGGTCAGTATTTTTCGTTAATAACTCCTAAACGAAACCCCGGCGGACATTTTTGCAAAGGAAAATGTTGCTTCAAATCATCCCAGGAACCCCCCATTTCCCGGAAGAACGATAGTTTTGGGACACCCGGTATTCAGAGATCCTATTGAAGTTCCACGGGATCATTTCTCGTATGATGAAACTGAAGGTGATAAAAATGATGATTCCAATGAAAGTAGAGCCATTGATGAACATTCAACGAGCGAAAGTACTTATATTACTGAAGGTTGGTAGGAGCATTCTGTTCTTATTATTTATATGAATTTGTATGAAGCTTTACTAACAAAAAATTTCTATCCGGTGTTCAGACACCAAGAAACCTCAAGCGTTCCAGGGAAGAGGATAAAGAAAGAGCAGAAGGTGATAAAAATGATGATTCCAATGAGCTGGCAGAAATTTTAACCAAGATGCAACAGAAAACTTTTTTAGTTTAATCCGTAGCCATGGAGGGAGAAATGCGAATCCTATATGCGCATCATTTGTGCATTATTATAAGAGCATTTTCATTAATAATTTTGGTAGAGGGATATCACACAAAGGGAATTGTGAAGAAGATCGTTCCGATTATTTTGTATACACGAAACATATCATCAATATGAAAAGTAGACAAGATGTAGAAGTAGTGTAGGATTTTAGGAAAAACGAGGGAACCGCCGCGCCAGCGGGAATCGAACCCGGGCCTTTCTGCTGGTAGCCGATCGGCTAACGCGCTCACCCACGGAACCCTCCCATTATTCCCAATCTCCGTACGGTATTTTGTTCGTTTGGGGGGTCCTGATTCCACACTCGGCCATCCTGCGGCGACATTCGCCCTCGAATGTCCGTCACAGCGTCGTTTTCGACGTCTCGTTTTCGTCGTCTCGTTTCCGTGTTGTGGCCACACTCAGCGCCACCAACACAACTCATAAACATGCGACGTCTTCGCTACGCTCGCTTTATTTTCGACTTCGTCCGTCAACGTCCACAGCACCATCGAGATCGATGTTCCCCCCTTCCCGGACGAGCCCCCAAAGTTGTAGGAAAATGTTGGAGTCGCCGGAACCGATAATTTACAAATACAAGGCTTTATTTAAATTTACACAATGATACCGGTTCTCGCCACTAGCCCGGACTCTCTCTCTCTCTCTCTATTCTCTCTCTCTCTCTTTCTCTCACCCTCTCAGCGAACTCTATCTCGACTCTTACTTTTGAACTCTTAGATTTTTACTGCCCGCGGCCGCGACCTACCTCGCATATTGTGTAGCCGGTCGCCGCGAAAATACAAGTATAAATCGGCTCACATACGGGGCTCGCGGTCGTCACACCTTTATCGCTCTCTTTCTCGCTCACTCATACTCTCACTCTCACTCTCTCGCTTGCTAGGGCGTTCACCTGTCGCATGTTTTGTTTTGGGAGACTCGCGGTTGTCCGATTCGGCAAAAACGCATGCCGTTTTTGCCTTCCTTGTCTCGACTGCTGTCTCGGTCGTGTCTAACGGCTCTGGCTCCTACAGTAGAAGACTCTTTTATTAATTTAAATATATTTTTAAACAGCGTAAGCGACGCACATGTAAAAGATATTTTAGTTGCTGTTACAAAAAATGTCAAATCAGAATGTGAAAATTGTAAAGCATTATATAATGTTTCAGAACTAGAAAAATTATTCGACAGTAGTTTGCTGGTCGATATTTGTCATTCAATTATTATTAATAATAATAATGCGGAACTAATATTAGTAAAAAATGTATGAAATATTTAGAAGAAAACATAATTGTGAATATAACACACACAGAACATGCTGCAAAATTCAAAAGCAATATTTTCCACAAAATTTTCCACTACATTTTAAATATCTACATAAAACATGTAAATCAAATATTAAGCGGTAAAGTAAGAAATGTACAACCACAAAATTTATTGTTCGACAAAGCATGTATATAAATATTACATGAAACGGGTATGTAAACGTAAAATAAAATAGTCAATTATATAAAGCGTTTATGTAAATGTAAAATAAAATAGTCAATTATATGAAGCGTTTATGTAAATGTAAAATAAAATAGTTAATTATATGAAGCGTATATGTAAATGTAAAATAAAATAGTTAATTATATGAAGCGTATATGTAAATGTAAAATAAAATAATTAATTATATGAAGCGTATATGTAAATGTAAATTTAAATAGTTAATTAGATAATAAACATTTAATTTTATTTGAAGCTGTATAAATTTCTACCCTTTTCATATAGCTCAATATTAGCTACAGTATATAGGGCTATGTGAGTCACGCGAGTATATATCTGTGTATAAGTGAGTAGCGATTATATCTATATATACTGTCATTAGTTTGGCCCTGGGCCACAGAGAGCGCTGAAATTCGTGTTTCATTTTTAACACGCCAGGCTTATACCCCCTGAAATGACCCAAGGAACCTCCCATTTCCAGCTTACGCAGGAGTTTTGGGACACCCTATATAAACGTAGTGTAGGCTACATTCTTCGGTACCTTCCCCGAAGCTTCTTCATCCTCACACTGAGTGCAACATCCTACACTTGTGTAGGGGTTTATGTCCCGCGGATTGATGCGGAACTATTTTGCAGCCTACACTACTCTGGATCGCCGAAGGTGGTGGAAGTATTACAGTAAAAGCTCGTTCGTTGTCCAAAATCTTCTCTACGCTCGTTGTCCAGTGCCTACCCACTCCACCGCCTGTCAACGCCGAGTCGCTCCGCAGGGCGGCCGCGATTGATCTCGGCTCGGGTATATCGGTGTGAACACCACTACATTGACTCGAGGAAAGGATTTTACAAATCTCTTAATTTTCATTATTTCTTTATGGAACTTTCACTACCATATTTCTGGCATTTTTCTGATTAAAATGACACCAAACACGATATAATTTGAACTGTATTAAGTGGTTTTATCGACGTTGAAAGTTTCGAAGGCAACGCCGAATAGCGTATTGGAAAGAAAGAGACGCGAACAGTCGCCGTCGCCGGCACAGTTCACATGTAGAGTAAATATGGGCCATATTATATCGTGTTTGGTCTTGTTCTAATAAGAAAAATGCCAGAAACAAGCCAGTGAAAGTCCCATTAAAAAATAATGAAAAATAAAGCATTTTTAATTGGCATTACATTGTGAGAACGCGGGCCTTTAAACTGTGCCGGCGACGGCGACACGCTTCGGTAATGCGATCCGTCTCGACGCGCTCGGCGCGGTCGGCGCGGTGTAGATAAAACGCAATCATACATAAATCAAAAAGCGTGTCCCTCCACGTTCGTTGTCCATTCTGAGACCCGGCCTTTGGACAACGAACGAGCTTTTACTGTAAAGGGTTGGTACAGTTCGGTGTAACCGAAAACTATGTATATTTTAACCAGTGTAAAGATGACCGATCAAGCATACGAAAAGGATCGCGTCCAGCTTGATGAGTATGTAGTTGGCAGGCGAGACCTAGCAAGAACAGCTCTCTCGGTTTTTATCGCCCGAGGTCGGCGCTGCCAACCTCGTCGGAGTGAAGCGCTAGACCCGCGCCTAGGTGAATTGCGCCTGTGGCACCAATATCACCACACTTGAAATAAAGGAGTACTGAGCCACGTTTTATATCTGTGGTTGTAAGGAAAAATACCGCATGTCACACAATTTCACTTTCCAGATATTACCGTTTAAAGTTTTGGTTACTAATTCTTTTACATTTTTTACACACAAGCGTACCTCTACTCTGTCCGTGTGACCTGCCTATTCGATTCGATGCGTTCCTCCAAAACTCACGTTTTACCGAAGTTTCGGACGCGTAAGTCGCAATTTGGAGGTAGCGCATTCTCGGTACGAAATCGGAGACAAAATCAAAGAACTTTCGATAGAAATAAGATAGAGCGATGAAATTTTTTTTAAATTAAAGCTGAAACTTTGCAGAATATGGGGAAAATAGGAAGTTTACGATGGATGTGTTGTTTAACATTGAAAAAATTCGTTAAACTTGCAAAATTTGAAGAAAATATTGGTTTTTCCAATACCAAGCGCGGAAAAAATTTTTTTTTAACTTGCTATTCACCATTTCTAGTAAAGTTTTTCACGCTAATTTAAAATCTGGTTTCAAAATTTTTGTACGACATCAGGATTTTGAAAAAAATCACTTCTTTTGTGACCAAAATTTATTAATAAATTATTACAATAATTTGTTATATTTGTTAATTTGTATGGGGATGTTCAGGTAAAAAAAGGTTCGCGTGGAGACAAAAATCTTGTGGTACGTGTTAAATTACTTTACGAGAAGCCATAGCCTATCCTCCCGAAAGTCATAAACGAAAGGTTCAGTACCGAACAATGAATCACTTCCTGCCGGCGCAGGAAAGGTCTAAATCTACACGTTGGTTTTAGGCTATGCCTCCTTGAATTAATGGTTTAATTCGTTGTGTCTCCCAACGGCATGCGGCTCGCGGCTAACGTTGTTCCGCGTCGGAACACTAAAAACTCGCTTAACATTTGCAAACCGCGTGGACTCACTTTGCTCGAGAGCATTAATACGACTGAACGCACGATAGGTGTCGCTGCTTGGTACAAGTCTGTATCGATATAAATCCAAACAAATTATTATTATAACTAAGGTATAAGGTATAAAAAATTACCTGTATGTAATGATATTTGGTCCCCTCAGGGTTTCAAATTCATTTTACCAACTTCTCCCCCTTTTTACCACTCTTCACACTATCGCCTAAATTCCAATTTCACCAGGACCTACTTTTTATTAAGGTGGGTTCCGAACCACCTATTTTGCCAACAACACGTGAAAAGCACCCAAGAGAGACACCTCCCAGCTTTTTACCGAGCGGTCACCCATCCAAGCCGCCTTCCACGCCCCACGCTGTTTTACTTCGGTGATCGTACGAGAACCGGTGTTTTCAGCGAGGCAATGGTCGTTGACGTATAATAAATTACCTTATATATTATATTATAGCTTATACTATATGTATAGGTGCGACTCAACGTGCAAATGTGTCATTATTTACGTAATCACCGTGTAATTTATTAGGAATAAGGTATAATAAATAAGGTAAGGTAACGTAATCAACAAATTAAAATAAAGTATCTGACCGTTTAGTGTTACTTGCAAAACATGTATTCGCAACTTCGGTAAAATATGAATTTCCAAAGAACGCATGGAGTTGATTAGGCAGCTCACACGGGCAGAGTAGAGGTATGCTTGTGTGTGTAGGGCGCGTGCAATCGAACAGGCACTCACACGAGCAGAATAGAGGTCCGTTTGCATGTAGCGCGTGCGCAGTGAGGCTATGATACGTCAGAGAGGGGGAAATCAGCGGCTTAGGGGAACGTTCCCCGTCACGCTTCCCATGATTCTGGCATCACTGCCTACACATGATGTCGATAACGCAAATTTGCAAACGTAGTTGGACCCCTCCCGCTCTGAAGCGTAACTACAACCAACTTGGCGCTACTATATACCAACATGGCGCTGCCCTAACCAGTCAAAAACGCTTCAAGTCGCTCAATTGAACTACTGAATTCCTAACATTGATACTTGGAATTTCGGCATTTTCTCGCCAAAATCTACAGGACCACATAAAAAAAAGTTAACAATTTTTTCCAGAGGAAGATTTGCAGGTTAACCATTTAAATTGTTGCTTCATTTAAGTTCAATGACTTTCCAACAAATTAAGGTTTTTCGGTCCAATCGTTTAGTCGCCTTAAAATTTAAATTTTGTCTTCAAGTGAAATGAACTTTTTTTGCAATTGGTTTTTCTTTATTTTATCAGATATTATAAAAGGTTAGTAATAAACAGAGACTAAAAATTATTGTTAAATAAATGTATTGAATTATGAGATAGTTCAATAAATGCTATTCTAAATATACTTCATATAAAAACTGTATTAATGTTATCAGCGCACGGGTTCGATCAATTGTTAATGACTTCATATACTTTATTCAGCAACTTGAAAAGAATGTGTTTACTCAAAGATTTCCTGCAGGGCAAAACGAAAGATTGACCCACTTAACTTTTAGGGAGAGTTTAATTTATTGCCTTGAAGGTTCGAGGGTTTTCCCTGCAGGACACATCACAAACACATCTGGCATTTTTTCCACTATCCTTGCTTAAAATAAGGTGTCTTAGAACGTTGCGTCATATTTGAACTGATCGATATATTCAGTTCGCAGCGTTCGATAATAATTCAACAAAATGTTATATGCACATTAGTAACAACGGTGATTATTTAGAATAGTTGAAATATGTTGTCAAGTTCAGCATTCTGAACAACTTTTTCGTATACTTATTTTTCACCAAAGCTTAGTTAAGATGACTATAGCAAACTCTGCCTTTTTTCAAGGACCGTATTCGTCCATTCCTCCACCACTCTGCCTGGACCTTGCCCCCAAGGGGATTTTATTTTATTTTATTTTCTTAGTGCCTCCGGATAACTGACGGTTCCAACTACAAGGTGCAGAGCAGTTTAACGATCGTGTTCCTAACCCTTTGAAAGGTCACGTATTATCGGAATATTTTTCAACATCGGTTCACTTGCCATTCTTCTTTCTTTCGAAAGTTCACTAAAGTCTAGTTCAAAGGTTCACTAAATGTTTCTATGATAGGACTAATGGGAAGGACTCCGAGAATTTGAACGATTCAACACGATAATTTTTTCCGGCTGTGCAAGGTTAGTCATTAACTGCAAGTCATTGTGATGAATATTCGCAAATATAATGAGTATATAAAACGAGCTTGATTACCAGCGCATTTGTCACGCCACCGCAGCTGAAGAAGGTTTGGGTACTATTCTAAGATTTGTACCTGTTTATCAATTGCCATTGATAATAATCAAGTAAGTATCTGTACGTATTACAAAATATTAGATAATTATTTACAAAGTGGTTCTGTTCCTCGATTTTGATGAAATTTAAATACGTTATGTTGTTAGACATTATGAATTTTTCCTATACATATAATAGGTGGTCTGGATTGGGGTTAGAGTAGCAACAGTTTTTTACGAATATCTCGACAACTAAAAAAACCGCCTATATATATATATGAAAAAGTTACATACGTGAAATGTAGGGTCTTCTACTAAGCAGTATTATTTTAAATTATAAAATACGCTGTTTTTTCAATTAATTTTTTACAATTTGCTAACCACGTATGGAAAAGTAACAACTCTAAGCTTTACAAACAAAAATAGTGTGAAATTCAAAATGACACATTTTAATGGAAGACCCTTCATAATAATTACCAAAAATAATTACCAAACATTATTGTGTATTTAATTTAATTATCAGAATTCTAGTGCACAAATTGCGATATGATTTATATGAAATTTAATTTAATTTGATCTGATTTGTACTAATTCCGAGTTTCTTATAACGCGATTTCCATATAACACGGTACAAATTACTTGCATTATGGGAGGATTGATTGGATGTGCAGTTACTCACACAATTTGTCACTCACACTTTGGATCAAAATTGTTCAATTTGCTCTGTAAGACTAGAATCTAACAGAGATTAGAATCTAACAGAAGACTAGAATCTAACAAACACGTTGAAAAATGCATTTGGTCGGAATTGTGGGAAAAAATAATAAAAGTGATTATTACAACCATTTTATCTAGGCTGATAACGAAAATTTTAAAAATGTGTTTTGTTGACTCTTATACGCTGGTTAATTGGTTCACGAGTTATAAACGATCAAACGTGGTAAAAATTGCAGTTTGTCACAATTTTCGGCATATAACTGCCATTTTTACCACATTTGCATCACAAAATACGTTTTTTGAATTTTCGTTATTTTTCCAGATAAAAAAGTTGTAATAACACTGTCCAACACATTTCAACTCTTTTTGGTGTTTCGATTTTCACTATGCGAATCTTATAGAGTTTCTTGCGCTGAATCCCTCATTCTTCCCCTAGACGCAGTTTTTGGGAAATTTTATTTTGAAGAAAAATATATTTTTCAACTTTAAACAAATATTGCGAGGTTATTATAAAAGATATTGAATTGTTCTTGGGCGTTCCTGTTGGGCCGTCGATTTTAATTAAACTTTTTCTGGTGAATCCAGAGTAAGCAAACCGATGTCCGAGCGTTTTTGACAATACTCATTATTTATAAAGATAATCGGTAACTTATTTCCCGTTCCTACTTTTGTGCTATTTAATTTAAGTCACTTGTTTCTTGGTTCTTCAGTTAATTAAATTATTTCCAATCTAAATATCTACAATCTTCGAAATGATTTTGCATCTATACGTACTTGAATTCCAGATTGCATCTGTAGTAATATTTAGCTGTTTACTTGCATTACCATATATACATACAGTGAATGTAAAAAGTATTCGTACACTTTCCAAGACTGCATAACTTTTTTAAAATTGGACCATACGATTTGAATGTTTTGATGACGTTAGGAGGATTAATTTACTAGTCAATGTGTAAGTAATTATTTTTAAAAATTATTATTGGTCACATTTACAAAGCAAAATGTAAAGGTCGCGTTTTTTAAATTTTTTATCTGTACCCGTAATGAAAATTTAAAACATTTATTGTGTATATCTAAGTAAGTTGTATCCACGTACAAAGTTTCATTGAAATCGGTTGACGTATAAAAAAGCTATGGGCATTCTAACATGTAAAAATCTTTGAATTTAGGGCTTGCAATTCATTTAAATCGCAGACTCTCTACAAATTTTTGCTATTTTCAATGAACTATATTTATAACAACCTTGACCGATTTCGATGAAACTTTGTTCATGTATACATACTATAACTTACGTAGATCTACCAAATACACCTTCTAAATGTTCATTACATACACAGATAAAAAATTTAAAGGTCGAGACCTTTACTTTTCCCTACGCAAATGTGACTAATAATAACTTTTAAAAACAATTATTTACACATTAGCTGGTAAACTAATCCTTCTAACATTTCCAAAAAACTCGGGATAAACTTCCGAAAGCGACAACCTTCCGATTTTGCTGAAATTTTGTATATAGCTTCTTTTTTATCTAGTACATAAGATTGCCAAATGGATTTTGGGCAACGCGCCCCCCTCGGCCCCAGCCCACTTCAAAAGTAAAACTGTTTTTGTTAATTATTTCATAAAGTATTATGTTACGTCTCGCGAACTGCCGAATCTTGCTTGACCGACGCTGATCGCGAATCCGATTTCTAAGGAGGTATGTAAGGTGTTAGAAAGCCACACTGGATGCTGTACTATCGTTTATTTGGTACTGATCTTTACACTCGGTTGCACTGACGGTTCTGATCGGTGGTTCTGTTCTATAGCAAAATCTTAGTTCGGTGTGGGTGTGGTTTTTTGGAAAGACGGAATGATTGGTTGATGGAGTCGATGGTTATTGGTGGAAAAACTATTAGGGGTATGAGTAGGAACAGGAGTAGGAGTATGAGTGCGGGTGGTTGTAAATCTTAATTTCGAGGGTTTACATCTGTTTTTTCCGGATGTACGCTTACGAGGTTGCAATGGTAAATAGCTGGAGTTGGGCCTACGGATGGTCTGGAGGTACAGTAATAAATTGCAATTGTTCGTTGACACCCTTGAGTCGCAGGTCAAAAAAGATGTGCAAGTATGCACGGTTAGGTTTATCCCCATCTGTTAAGGATCGCCACTAAATTGGCACATACCCAGGCCCACTGCAATATCCCCAACACGTGACTCCCAAGTATATTAATTGTACAGAAAAAGTTCTCGAACAAAAAATTAAGCTCGACCAACAGTTGCAAAATATGAAAGAAAACCTTATATCCATTGGTCATCGACCATTGCCTCGCTGCAAAAACCGGTTATGGTACGATTACCGAAGTTAAACAGCGTGGGGCGTGTGCAGCGCTTGGATGAGTGATCGCTCGGTAAAAGCCGGGAAGTGGCACTCTTGTGTGCTTTTCACATGTTGTTGGCAAAATAGGTGGTTCGGAACCCACCGTAATAAAAAAAGTAGGTCCCGCTGAAATTAGACTATAGCGAAGAGTGGTAAAGGGGGAGAAGAAGTTGGTAAATGGATTTGAAACCCTGAGAGGACCAAATATCATTGCATACATACCTTATATTCATTGTTGTACAAAAGAATACTAATCGTACATTATAAAATACTAATGTAAAGTAGACTTACAAATCTTCCAGGGTCTTTTATTCCTTTGGCGAGTCCACAGCTTACTACCAATTTCACGAATCAATTTTCTTAGTCTCAACACAAAACACCCCACTTTAACACGATCACTTAACACTACACAACACACAATCTGAACTTGTGACGGCGAATCAGAAGATATTACTTCGACCGCGATCAAAATAATTCTGCCCTCTCAATGAAGAGTCCGCGCGAAAAATCTGCTCTGCGCGGAAAGTCCGTCAACCAATGACCGCAGTACGCGTGATGGATTTTTTTTGTTAACGTAGTAATAAATTATTATTTCGTTTGTTATAACGTTTAGAAAAATTCTTTACCGGTGTATTCCCCACCTATTATCACTACGTACGCTGAAATGTATAGTCAATTTTTTTAAAAATAATGCTCTATGTTCAATTCTGCTTGCCAGTTGTATCGGACGAAATATTCTTTACAAAATCAGTTTAACCATTAAATGAAGTTAGGTGGTTCGGAACCCACCTTAATAAAAAGTAGGTCTGGGTTAGTGACCCTCTGGGTGCGTTTCACGTGTTGTTGGCAAAATAGGTGGTTCGGAACCCACCTTAAGAAAAAGTAGGTCCCGCTGAAATTGGAAATTAGGCGATAGTTGAGGATTGGTAAAGGGAGAGATGGTGGAATGGATTTGAAACCCTGAGGGGACCAAATATCATTACATACATTAAATGAAGTTAAAAATATATCGTGTTTAATATCATTTTAATCAGAAAAATGCCAGAAATAAGTTGGCAAAAGTTCCATAAAAATATAATTAAAAATAAAAAAGTTTTGTAATTGGATTGGTAGTGGTTTCCTGGTCACACTGTCGAGCTTCTTGGTCCCTCGCGGGGCCCATGCACCGTAGATATCGATAATTTCCCGTGAAAACTGTGGAGACCCTAAAAACCTTTTTTTCTGCCATGCACAGCAGGTGACTAGGCTGGTGCCCAAGATATATGGCCCGTGCGCTAGCTCAGAAAAATATCGCGTCCGCAAACTTCAGAAAGTTCGGTTAAAGACACTAGAGGCAGCACCCGGGTAGTTATACCGATTTCTAACCGTTTGAACTCCAAGTACGCGCAGACCCATAAGCTTCGTACAAACCTGAACATTACGCGGAACGGCGAATGGAACACCAGTTTGGACGAGGCCACGACCGCCGCCCCGTGCATTTGTGCGCGTCTTTTTGCGCACATTCGGGCGCGCGATCGATCCATCAGTTGCCGGTTTTTTCATTCATTCATTGAAAAATTATACTTGAGGTGGGGTTATGATCAGGAAGGTGCGAAGGTACTTTCATAAGATGATACCGTTCTTAAAAATCAGAACTGAGCTTTATTGTGAGAGACAGCCAGTACAACCGCGGAGCCCGCGCGACTGCTCTCCTCAAATTCTTCACTAGAACTAAACTAAACTAAACGTTCACTCGCTGATCCATTCCCACGAAAATCTTTCTTTCTCATTCACACAGTTCGCTTTCAGATTCAGCTAACACTCACCCTCGTGACACTCGACACCAAACACTCTAGTCCTAACGCTGGACCCAATCATCTAAACCAGGGCCAGGATTTAAACACTCGCGACGGCCAGTTTTCGAGGGCTACGCCTCCTTTACCCGGCCGCGCGTCTCGCTCCCCGCGGCGGCCGTAGTTCTCGAGGCAGCTCAGGCTCGTACCGCATAGACAATATTCGTGGAGCATTAGGGCGACACCCGTATCAATAGGTTTGCACATTACCGTTAAGGTATTAATGTCAATGCGTTTTTTTTTTTATCAGTGGTATCTCTAGTAGGCCTATTCCACTATGTCGCACAATAATTTCGGACAACAGCTGTAGAAAATCAATTAAAAAAATAACAAATTTCGCGATCCGAATATTCTCAATGTTCGGATCAACTTATTTGTGCGAATGCTCATTTTCCAAAATGCGCTACATTAAATCAGAACACCGCTCATCCTTAAGTGATTCTTCGCTCGCATCTGCGATGCGAACAGTTACGTCTAAACTTCCCGTAGATCTTAACAATTTGCCAGGCACGTCTAAACGTGCGCGAAAATCAAGTTCTTCCAGCCTTTAATAAAATTTTGACAGTACAAGTAAAAACTTTTTAAAAGTTTACCTAAATTTATTTTTTTAATTGATTTTCTACAGCTGTTGTCCGAAATTATTGTGCGATATAGTGGAATAGGCCTACTGGCGATACTACTGATAAAAAAAACGCATTGACAATAGTACCTCAACAGTAATGTGGAAACCTATTGGTACGGGTGTCGCCCTAATGCGCTACGAATATCGTCTATGCTGCATGGTACGAGCCTGAGCTGCCTCGAGAACTACGGCCGCCGCAGGGAGCGAGACGCGCGGCCGGGTAAAGGAGGCGTAGCCCTCGAAAACTGGCCGTCGCGAGTGTTTAAATCCTGGCCCTGATCTAAACAGTCACCCAACGTTATCGCACAGCACGCAACCATATCTTACAGACAATTTCTCGACGCTGATTTGTTTGCATACAATCTGAATATGCAATAAAAAATACCAGGTCCCATTAAAAAAATACGACGTCCGGTCTGAAAATCCTATTTCCTGTCCTGGAAATTGCAACTAACATCATTCGATAGAGCGTACTCGAATTAGTTACTAAAATTTCTTTAGTTTTCAATAAAAATGATTCTCCATCATTTTAATAGGGGTGGACGAATGGTCTAGGATACCTGTATATGTGCCGCAGCAGCTTCCATGGTTGTTCGCAAGAAATAACACATATGGGAATACCACAAATCCGTTCCGTTTGTTGTTCTGTTTACCGAAACTATCGTCGATTCTCCGTTCTGTTCGCCGTATGGTTCGCCGAAAGTAATATCGATTTTGCGCTCCATTCGCCGTTCGATGCAAATCGCGGCGCAATGTTCGGAGAAATGTTCGGGTCTGTACGAAGCTTAATATTCTGTTTACATAGTACATTTGTCGCAATTCTAACTCATTTTAAGTTTTATTAATATGCATGCTTAAAAAACGCTGGTTTACTGACTCTGTCAATGTCAAGGAAGTTCTAATTTTATAACTGCACTATCTGTTATTTGCATATCCGTTCCTATCATTATAAGGTCATCCACGTACATAAATGCTTACTATTAGAATTTTCCGATCTTTATATAACACATATGTAAAGAGGTCTTCTCTCAGACGGTCCAATTCGACGGATTCCCCAATTTCGTTCAACCTCACATTCCAGTGATATCTTGATTGAGATAATCCATAAATGCTCTTCATGAGTTTGTTTTGTGAAATAGATTTTTACTACATTTAGAATTCTAATTTTAATAATACTTATTTGACGATCATCCGAATGGGAATGGGTAGCGATCTAACTCGCGTCTCGTTAATATAAAAATGAATTTAATAACAAATAAAGATATTGAATGGATACAAGAGCTACGAACTGCACACTTCGTGTGTCAGCCACAGACCGTCGTTCCGTTCGTTCCTTCGACCGTCGCTTGTTTAAACCAGCGATACAAATGTTGTCTCGAGCAGTGCTGGGTACAATTCAAATAAAAAGTATTGGAAATAGTAACTACAATACTTTTATTGAAATAAAGTAGTATTACTGCATTTATTTTATTTCCTAGTTGAAAATATCTATTATCTATAATTGAAGTAATATTTGTTGTGCGATGTTTTAAAAATAATTATTTGAAATAATAGATTTCGTAGAATGTATTAGGAATAAATATTTGAAATATTATTGTTCTAAGGATATATGAAAATTAATTATGTCAACTAGTATTTCATAGTACATATTTTACTTACAATAGTCATGTGAAATATTGATAATTATTACGTTTAGGGGAGGCAGCTCCGATGACTTTGATCTTGACATGTGTTGTCTTACCTTTCCAAAATATTTATGTATTTTGGCTTACTTACTTTATAATGTATAAGCATAGTTATGATTGTCTAGATATATCCATAGCTTGTTTTGGTGAAAGGTAGTGCTGAAGTTTTATTCCACTAATAATGGGAAAAATATTTATTTCAAGTAACTATTTTAAGTTCGTGTTGAGGAACACATACTTGAAATATATGTATATTTCATATACTTGGGAGTCAACGACCATTGCCTCGCTGAAAATACCGTGTTCTGTCGCGTAATGTTTATGTATCGCGACCTTTCGACGATTGCTCGCCAAGTTAATTTTGAGCAATTGTTTATTTAAGGATCGGGTTAAAGGAAGTTGAAATTCAAGGATTCGCGTTTCGTCCCAGACTTGTCGGTGGACTCTTCAATAAGGCGACCCGACAAGTCCTGCCTTAGACGCGCGCAGATCTCCGGTGGATCTGTACTGAAAAAGCTTCGACTCGCTCGAGACGTTAGCGAGGAAGTGGGACCTCCGATGAGTCGGGCAAATGTATTCAAAACGAACTATGAAATCGAACTGAACGCTATTTGTTGGTCCCGTCTCCGATGAGGTCCATAATTTAGGCTCCTCGTGGATCGAGAGGTTGGCCTTAGTTGAGGAGAGGAAGACATCATCTATTGCGATGAGAGAGGAGCTGTTTTTGGATTGGTGCTGTCAACCTTCAGTTCCCAATCAAGACGTCTGTAATTGTTTGAACCTCCCTCCATGGGGGTCTAGTGAGTGGTCTAGCATGGAGGGAAAGTGGGACAGCGCTCGAGTTGGGACTGCCTGCTGGTTGACCGATGCATCCTTGGGACCGTGTCATAAACCTATGTATTTTTTACTGCACCGAGTCTAACGACCGCGGGGGCTTTTACGATGGAGAAATTATGACAATGGTCGGCACATCTGAACGCTGTGTTGTAGAGAATTAGCTTAATTCCCAGGAATGTCCTTAGGTCACGAAATTCTTGAAATAGGATGTGAACAAGACTTTCTGTGACCTCTCATTTCTGCAGCGGTATTTATTGCTATGGGATAAGGTAATTCTCCACATCGGGCTATGACGGTGTCGAAAGAAAGGCGGCCGGATAGTAGACCCTTGTTTTATGACCGTTCTCTTACTAATGAAAACGTTTCTTTTTATGAACTACGGTTTTGCGACGGAACAACCGGTTCTCGTTCGATCACCGAAGTTAAACGGCGTAGGACGGGGTCCGCACCTAGGATGGGTGACCGCTCGGTAAAAAGCCGAGAAGTGACCCTCTGGGTGCGTTTCACGTGTTGTTGGCAAAATAGGTGGTTCGGAACCCACCTTAAGAAAAAGTAGGTCCCGCTGAAATTGGAAATTAGGCGATAGTTGAGGATTGGTAAAGGGAGAGGTGGTGGAATGGATTTGAAACCCTGAGGGGACCAAATATCATTACATACATACATACATACATACATACATACATACATACATACATATACTTGGGAGATTGTCAACGACCATTGCCTCGCTGAAAATACCGGTTCTCGTTCGATCACCGAAGTTAAACGGCGTAGGGCGGGGGATGCACTAGGATGGGTGACCGCTCGGTAAAAAGCCGGGAAGTGGCCCTCTGGGTGCGTTTCACGTGTTGTTGGCAAAATAGGTGGTTCGGAACCCACCTTAATAAAAAGTAGGTCCCGCTTGAAATTAGGCGATAGTTGAGGATTGGTAAAAGGAGAGGTGGTGGAAATGGATTTGAAACCCTGAGGGGACCAAATATCATTACATACATATACTTGGGAGATTAAATAAATATTTCAAATAGTACTTCCACTAGTACAAAAATAAATAGATATTTAAAATTATTCAAAATAACATAGTTTTGGGAATAATCTCTGAAAATGGTTTTATTTTTTATTTCAAATACTATTTTACCCACCCCTGGTCACGAGGCTCGCCACGGTTCGCTCTCGAGTCGCGTTTGTTCTCGGCCTTTCCTATTTCACTTTCGACATTGTTGCATTGAAACGGTTTCCTAAAGTTTCATAAACTACTGCGTTAAACTGAAATGGGAGGTTTCTTGGGTCATTTGAAGCGACATTTTCCTTTACAAAAATGGCGTTCGCGGCTTTGTTTAGGAGATATCAACGAAAAACACGAAGCAATCAGAGCGCGACCTAGAGCGGCGAGCCGACAGGCGAGCGTTGTCGGTACGCCGCGATGTCGCAACAAACAAGAGTTTCTCGATTATGTCCCCGAATTCGATAAGCTTTGGATATGTTGTCAAGACCATGATTCTGAACAACATTTCCCTTTTACCCATTTACATTGGCCGTTTGCACGAAAAACAACGCTCCTTTGTGCGTATGACCGGGCGCTACAAAATTAAAAATTTTTTTAATAAGTCAGCGAATATTCAGATGATTGTTTGATAAACGTGTTTATAATTGAAAATTCTACATTTTAAATTAAGAAGCAATATGTCTCCGAATTTTGACAGCTCCAACAAGCAGGAAAGGAATTGCTTAAACGCTTTCGATGCTCGCTTCGACGGTTTTTGTATCAATATAATGCGGCAACATTGCACTTTTACACACCGTTTGTGTTGCAACGTCATGTAGTTCACTAGCTGACCGCTCCATTTCGATAGAGTCCGCTATTGTACCAGATCATTTTCTACAGAGTCGGTAACTCAGAACCGTGAACAGAAAAATGCATTGCTTCCAATGTCGGTACTGATCCTAAGTATGCGGTTATAGTGGAGCAGCGAGGAGAGCGTAGCATCGATAAGAGCTGTGCGGTGAGCATAGCGGTGCGGTGCGTGTTTATAGTGGAGCGGCGAGTTGAGCTGTGAGCAAGGCGGCGCAGATGATAGCGACGCGATGACCAGCGCGGAAAAAACAAATAACAGCACAACTCTCCTCGACGCTATATAACGTCGAAGAAATTCGGTTTTTATTGTTTTTGCCAATGATATCCCACAACAAAAAATCTGAAAAAAATTGGGGACACTGCCTTTTATAGTAGTTTATCAGGGAACTAAACAGTAAAATAGCATGTTTTCATATTTTCGAGAAATCTGCATTTTTCCGCAGTTTTGGGGATTTTTCATTTTTCACAAACACAGTTTGCAACAAAAAAATCTGAAAACATTCTATAAAATGCGCCTTAGGACCCGAAATATGATACATTTTATTCAGAATTTTAGAAAGCACCAGAGAGCTGAAAATGGGCGGAAAAGCGCGAAATCTATTTTACCCTATAACTACCCTCACAGGCAAGCTAGAGGGCTGAAATTTTACTCAGAGGGGTTTTTCATAGTCAGTTTTCGAATGGTTCAATAGCCATTGAAAAACCTCTAAGGGCAGTTTTGACCATCTTAATCGGCTATGCCCTTTATCACTGATTCTATAATTTTTCTGACGGTAGTATGGCCGAGTTTAAATGTTAAAGCAAGATCCCGGAAGTTTCTACCAGTCGCAAGGAATCTTATGGTAATAACAAAGCGTTCATCAATACTGATTGGATTTTTAATAAAATTACTGCGTTGGACATTGATTTTTGGACGTATCAATTCTAAAATCCGATCGAATGTTATGACATTCTAAAATACTGTTTAAATTTATCGGAATGCTGCCTCAATTTTAAATATAACCGACTAAATTCCCCACTAACTTCTTTATCTTTATTAACAGGATGGACTGAGGATGCACTTCCTAATCCTGTTTTTCACACAATTTGCAGTTAATAAATGATATTTTATAAAAATATTTTCGGCCAATATAAGCTTTCGAAGTCTTCGTGACATTTCGATACATACTAAAGAAAAAGTAGTTTATTCATTCCCCTTTACTTTTGTTCACCGCACAGCTCACCTCGCCGCTCCACTATAATCACATACTAAGGCGGTGTCCAGGCAAAGTTGAGGTAGGTGCTGATCTAAGCTAAAGATAAGGTAGGAGCTTACCCAGGCAAAGTTGAGGTAGGTGCTGATCCAGGCTAAAGATAAGGTAGGAGCTTATCCAGTCAAAGTTGAGTTGGTGTTCCAGGCTCAAAATTAGACTAGGGGGCAGCACTATAATGGGCACGGCCAAAACCGGGGCGTGAGAACTCTTGTATCCTCTTTGACACAATCAAGCAACTACAACTATACCTCTTCTTTCACACTCTATAAAATTCTATAAAACTATTTTTGGCAGCATCTGAAGAGTGTGAGAGATAGGAGGAAAAGGAAAGGAGTGTTTCGTTCTAGGCCGGCTAAAGGACTCATAGGTAAAGCTATCTAGCGATCCCTGCCTTGGACGCTAGGATATCAGAAGGCGGTTGAGAACGGTATACATGTACAGGGTGAATTCGATAAAGCAGGACACCTAAATATCTCCGTTACTTTTCGTTGTACAAAGCAACTTCATAGGACAAAGTTACACTGTTTGAAGGGCCACATACAGGGTGTCCCAAAACTTCTGCGTAAGCGGGAAATGGGAGGTTCCTTGGGTCATTTGAAGCGACATTTTCCTTTACAAAAATGGCGTTTGCGGTTTTGTTTAGGAGATATTAACGAAAAACACGGACCAATCAGAGCGCGACCTAGACCGGCGCGCCGGGAGTCGAGCGTTGTCTGTACGCCGCGCGCCGCGATGTCGCAACAAACAAGAGTTTCTCGATTATGTCCCCGATTTCAATGAGCTTTGGATATGTTGTCAAGACCATGATTCTGAACAACATTTCCCTTTAGACTTTTTGGCTTGCGACTTTAGTTTACAAGATATTTGTAAAAACTTATTGAAAATCGTTCGATTATCATACTACTATCTCCTCTCCGATTTCAATGAGCTTTGGATATGTTGTCAAAACCATGATTCTGAACAACATTTCCCTTTAGACTTTTTGCCTTGCGGCTTTAGTTTACGAGATATTTGTAAAAACTTTTAAACTTGGTCATTGAAATCGGTGAGGATCCACATCATTTTTACCCGAACGAGAGAAGAAGCAGAAACTGATTAGATTAAATTAAAAACTCACTTATTCAGTCGTAAATCCATTTGCTGCTTCGAAATGTGTGTCACTGGGACATTCGGTGATGAACTGCACAGATGTCTTCAGGTGTATGACAGTACCGAAAGCCAAGGGTTGTACGGTCAGGTCAACGAACTGCACAGCTGGTGGTAGATAGCAGGTATACGACAGCCCAGGGGATGTACGGTGAAATTAACAATCCAACAACATGTAACAATTCTAAAAGAAGAATTTCCCGAATTTCACTTTTCACTGTACACTCGAAACGTTTTCGCACTGGGAACATTTCACGGCGACAGTTGATGCACTAAAATCCATGGACTTGGACTGACTGCAGTTTTCTCAAAAAGCTTCGACCACCCCCAAATATCCCCACTACGAAGCAAACCTAAGGATACAGGAACATTATGAAAAAACACGTGTTTTGCAGAAGTAGAAAGTACAGTCTTTCCTCTACGATAGGAAACAGGGATCTTCGTCTCCGCGGAAGGGATTGTGCCATAAATCAGAACTCTACAGTTGCTCGAGAGTATACGTAAGGTACCGAAACGGAAAAATTTTCTCCTGCACATGTCGAGTTTAGGAAGTCCTAGGAGAAAGGACCAAGGCTTTATTGCACGGTTTAACTGCATCGACGATGTACTGTGTTTTGCGGACACCCCTGTGCCATTGTCCTGCATCGTCCCTCAGACATCGCGGCTAAACTGCCTCAAGAAGGTCAAGCGACGCACACCGGAAATCTTTTAGGAGTTAATTGCACGGTCCAAAAAGACTTCCTAAACTCGACATGTGCAGGAGAAAATTTTTCCGTTTCGGTACCTTACGTATACTATTTATGGCACAATCCCTTCCGCGGAGACGAAGATCCCTGTTTCCTATCGTAGAGGAAAGACTGTACTTTCTACTTCTGGAAAACACGTGTTTTTTCATAATGTTCCTGTATTCTTAGGTTTGCTTCGTAGTGGGGATATTTGGGGGTGGTCGAAGCTTT